>VNJZ01002966.1:0-76183 GCA_008042795.1 Drosophila asahinai | reverse complement strand
AAAAAAAAAAAAAAAAAAAAAAAAAAAAAATGTAGATTTGAAGTAGAACCTCCCCTTAACCGAAAAAAAAGTTTAATCTATTGAATAATTACTAAAGACGCCTTGTATAAGCTACCCAAGTTCTAGGTGCTTAAATTTAATAACTTAAAGAAATGAATACCTTTAATCCACACTTGTTACCAACTAAGACTGGTTTCATCTACTTAGAAGCCTGAACTTCCACCCTTTTCAATTAGGCCAGCAAAGACGTCTTCTGCTGCCAACAGTCACATTTCCATGACAATCCCCGACCCCCGGCCAAGGAATGCGTTGTGAAGGGGGAAATATCTGGCCGAGATTTAATATCTGGCCGCCCTTTAATCTATCAGGCCAACAGCTGTGGCCAATGGCCGAAAATTGAGCAATCCGCAATCCGCCATCCAAAGTCCACCCTCCGGAACGCTGGATACTCGTATCCCCTGGATATTGTTATTTTGGTGTTGTTTTTTTTTTTCTTTTTTAATAAATTTCAGTGCAGGATGGGCCAGGACATTGGACACTGTACGCTGTACGCTGTACTGTAGCGGACATGGCTCTGATACGCGTAAAGCCGAGAGGGGGAGACTCCCCCCACCGAGGACTCGCGCAGGATTCCTTTGTTATTTTTCGCCTGGCGACATTTGCATGCCTCATTTGAGGACAAGTTCCTCTTCATTTATTTATTTTATTGCGGCCTCATTCGCGTTATGAACTCAATGGCCCGTGGACATTATTTTAATAATTGCGCCCCCGCCATCCTCGGCATCCCGCCGGCCCTTCGGTCCGCTGTTTGCTCTGTTTATTACTCGCATTCCATTGATTTTCATGGATTTCTCGTAATAAACTTTTCTGTACGAGTATTGTAATTTTTATGTACAAAATTTCAGCTGGCTTTTGCTTTTGCTTTCGTCCTGCCCTCGACTTGGTGAAGAAGATACTACAGAATTTCTTGAAAGAACTCGGATAAATAATTCTATTTTATTTTTTCTTTATTTATTTATTTAAGAGACTAGATAAAATACGTATCATATTTTTTTAGGGTTTAAATATTATTAATAAATGTGTTTTATCATGTTAATTTTCAAGAGTATGGCATATATGTTCAGAAAACTTTACCCTGACAATAATATTACATTCAGAACAATATTATACTTTAAAATATTCTCCATTAAGTGTTAACAATATAAGGTAATTATATCGTGAGGTATTTTATCTCCTGAGCACGATACTTAGTGAGTAAAAATGATTAGCATTTTCATTTATATTATACTCATATTATTGCGACTGTCTTTTTTTTTTGAGAAAATCGTAGGCTGTATTACTTTATTATTAATTAATAAATAAATCATTTATTGTATTTTAAAATAAATGAATGACTTGTATAAATATTTATTTTGGTATATTCATAGTATTCTTAAGCCTCAGTTGTAGTATCCTGAGATTTTCCCAACCGTAACCCATCCTCCCGGTGATCATCAACCGGAAGACATGCCGTCTGAGGTCTCGGGGACTACCTACTATAGTGTAGTCTGCGGTGCACCTTATAGGGCTGGTCAAGCCCTCCGAGGAGGAGAGACCAATCCAATCTGATCCCGGGGCTAAGCTTACACACACACTTTGCGGCCTAATTTATCTTGAGTGGATCGCGCACAGATCACCGGCAGCACAATGGGCCAGGATCCCTCCACATATATCCCTATATCCCTTTGTGGCCGGGTGTGGCCGGGTGTGGCCGCTCCGAATGCGGAATGTGGGATTTGGACAAGTGTCGGTTGCACAATGGCGCAAAGCCCAAACAAAGGACCTGCACGATCGCCCCGGTAAAGGATTATCCCAGGTATTCCATATATGCCGAGAGGCCGAGAGACAGTCGGTCTGCAGGCTCCTTTGAGGCACATTAGGCCTAAGTGCGGCTTAGCCGAATGCTAATAGCTAGAAAATAGATGCGAATGCAGTGGGCATAGGTTATATCCACACATGCCGGGGCGACCTGTAGTCTTAGGTGGCTTTTATTGTGCGCCGCCCTTTGTGCCAATTGTTGCCGCAAATTGCTGAACAAAGACAAGTGTAGCGCCGGCGCTGCCACACATTCCGATCGGTGTCCGTATCCCTCTCCATATCCTTTCACGGTGCACAGCCCTCGCCTATCCATGGCCACCCATTAATATTTCAATCGCTAAAATATGCGACCCAAACTATGCAGTCGATGCAGCCATTTTGTATTCATGGCATAGGATTTGTTTAGAAAAATGCGACTGGAGTGCTGATGCTGAAAGAGGAGCGGCAGGACACTCTCCAGGAAATGCAATCCCCTGACAAGTGAATTTTGTGGAACGGCAAGGACATGCCGAACTTAACATGCCCTTTTCACGTAAAGAAACTAACAATTTAAACTAAGAACTTATTAGGACTGAAGATACTCTAACCCTTTCTTTTATTCATTTTTTATTGAGAATAAAAAGCTCAGATCAAAACGTAAGAGAGGCGGCATCAAAGCGGATATATTCCTTAAAAATCCGCAGCCCCTATCAATATTATTTTCTAAATTCCAGGCAGTTCCCCAAGGGCGGCTCAAAAAAACGCAACCCTTTCTAATCGAAGGGTGTGAGGGTGTCGGATCCCAGTTTTTTTCCCTCTCAATTTTTTAACTGGCAGTATGCGTGATTTTTTTGTTTTTTCCTTTTGCAGACAGGACCAGCACTTTTTCAGCGAGGACTCGCCAGGACACCACACTATGTTTCTAATCAGTGCAGCTTCCGCTTCGGCCCCGCTCTTCCGCCCGCTTGGCCACGACCCCTGGCATTTTCCGTCAGTCAACAGAGCGCGATATTTGTCAACAAGCGGAACTATAAATATGCAAGCAAGGGGAGGCGGAAAATGGGCGGTGGAAAATTGGGAGATGGAAGCTGGGGGGAAATGGGGGAAATGGAAATGCACGCCCTCGTGGCAGGCTGGGGAATACGTTGGAGGCTTTGATTTTCCACTCAGCAGCCTGGCATTTCATTTCACTCCACAAACGTTCGTCTTTTCATTTTTTACACACCTCTCCTCTTTTTGCTTTTGAAACACGAACAATTTTTTATACTCCCAGCATAGAGACATAGATATATATATATATACATATAAGCGTAGATATAGATAGGAGGAATACACAGACTAGGCATCTCCGAAGCCCGAAGAATCGCAGAACGTCACAGGGAACTGAAGATCTTGAGAGAAGAGCCGTCAAGTCGAGACCTCAGGAGAATACAGATACGTATATCGTCTACGGCTCTAAATTTAAAGCATCCTCGCAGCACTAGCGATCCTTGTGACTTTGATTTTTGATTTCTTGGCACGATGTTGCGTTTTTTGAAGACGCCCATCGTGGCCATGCAGAATCAGCGAATGATGGTTCGATCGCTGTTTTGCGGTGAGTATTCCTTTAATAAATTTGGATAAAGTTTTGCTTTGAAGTGCCATATTGGATCAATATCTGTTCCATATAATAGCGAAGATATTTAAGTAATATTCTATCATAACCTATTGTATCATATTCTATCATACCTCTAGGATGTAATTTTAAATCATAATTAACTCAAAATATCTAAAAACCTTTCCTCAGACTCACTTTGCTTGAGGGCCAAGTTCCTGATTGCCCCTCCCAGCCAGAAGGTGGCCAAGAAGAATGATACCCTGACCGCACGGAAGCCCATCGCCGCTGATCCCACTCCCAGGATTGGAGTGAATCGCCTTCAGGGCAACACTCCCCTGATCCCTGACAAATCCAATCTCTTTCTCAAACCATTGCCATTGCCATTGCCCAAGGAGGAAGGGCCGAAGGTCCGCAAGGGCTGCAACCTACTGAGCCAGCGCCGAGCCATCCTCCCTTCGCGGCTGCAGTACGTCCAGGAGCGCTATCAGCAGCAGATGGCCGAAGTGGAGCAGCGTCGCCAGAATGCCAAGCCGTTCGTCACCCGGCAGGCCCTGCACTCGGGCCGTCTGAACAAGATCAAGTAGGACGCAGTCGCCGCGAGAGGAGCCCCCTAGCCATGCAGCCGATATAGCCAAGTTGTAGGAAGAAGTAGCCATCACAAAACGTAGATTTCCACACCCAAATAAAAAAAAAAAAAACCCATCCAAGCCCCCACATCATAAATACATCCACCCTGTCAGTAGTTAAAGGAATGATTTAAAAATATATATATATTTTTTTAAATCAGATTCATGCAAGTTTCAGGTAATTTACACTGGGGGAAAATAACCAGCTCAGCTTTTAAAAAAATAGTAACCAGGAAAGAAAGAGTTTGATTTGATCATCGGGGACATTCACTTTAATTCGAATAGCTTACTACAGAATTAAGGCGTAATTTTCCTTTTATATTTATTATATTCTCTACAATTTAGCACAGTGTAAGGGAAAGACTAGGAAAACAGGGAAACAACCAACAACCGTGAGTGCAACATCAGCAGCAACTTCGGTAACAAACGTTGCACCTCCGGAAGAAGTCCGCAATGGACAGGAGATGTAGCTGGAGCTGGAGGTGGAAATCAAGAAGAGGCGGTTAGGGGAAGAAGAAAAATCTGGAAAAAGCCAAGGGCCAGAGTATCAAGTTGCTGAAGATGTGATTTATCTACTGCTGAACTTTAAAGTGAAAATGCAAAGCGGTTGCAAGTCAAGTGATTAGGTTATTAAGTACTTTGCTAATCACAAATAGTTTTTTGCAAGTTCCAAAGCTTAAAGTAGATATAATAAGCCAACGATTCAAATTTATAAATGGAAACTATTGCACCTTGAAGGCCTTCTCTTATGCATTTCCCACTAAAATTGATTTCTAGTCGCAGGATTTCCCCTGATCCTGGTTCGGGTTCTGAATCAGAGACTCTAATTCCCGAATTGGCCAAGAGGAGGGACTAAGCGTCTCTTTTTCAGCTCCGTTTGATGGCCAGTAGTCGCTTTTGAGTATGAAATCGCTATGCCAGCCCCCCTCGCTTTTACCCGGAGTTTTGCAGCGCCTCTTGGCACCTCCTCTCAGCCTCGCCCAGATTTTTCCAGCTCCAGCTCCAGCTCCTTTCATCCATACAAATCACACTAAACCGAATACGTCAAGGCGGCAAGGCAGCAGCAGCTTAACACAAACCGGGGAAAATGGTCGGAAAAGCGGGTGCGGAAAACTGGGCGCAAAGCTCTGCTCTGGCTTTCCTTTGAGTGCCAGCAGCCGGCTCAATATCACAGGGAAAATACCCGCAAAAAAACAACGACTCTCGATAAGAAACAAAGGCAGCAAAAAAGAGAGAGGTGGCCAAAAGCGAAAACAGAAGCTGACTTGACTACAAACCCAAGTCGCAACGGATGCGGCATCATTGAGGGTACTGGTACTGAAAGAAATATTATGGTAAAAATATGCATAAATAATAGAAGATATATTATTAGTTTCAATACGTTTTTCTTATTTAAAAAGGAATTAAGGTTGCTTTTCACTTAATTTCTGATACAATTTATGGGAAATATAATGACATTTTTAATGTATTTATGCTCGAGCTAAATTTGGTTAGAAAGAGGCTTGAAATTAGGGGTTAACTTGAGAACAAATCGCTTTGACTATGCACTGTAAGTCTGATGCTGTTTTTTCTCTCTCTGTGAGGGAAAATCATCGGGAGGGTCTGTGCAAATCAGCAGGGGCATATGCAAGGATTGACTTTGACTGCCGATGCCACATGTATATCCTGTTTGTGCCGAGATTTGGCTTTGAGCTATGGATATCGTTAGAGCAGCTCATCGATTTGGCCCCAAGGGGCCGAGCCGGTCCGGGCCGGGCCAGAAAATGGTGGGCTGCCTGTTGTCGCAACTTCGAGTGTCGTGTGCTGCAAAGTTTACAAGCTCCAGAGCTCGCTTTTTTCTCCGCCATCCTGTTGCTGATGTCGATGTTGGCCTTTTTTAATTACATCCTTCGAAGGGGTGGTGGCAGAAAAAAAAAGAACAGAAAACGAGCAAAATATAGGGATGGGGGTACGTGTGGTACGCTGTCGCAGTAGTTGGGGAAAAGCCCAACCAAACCAAAAACTTCTACAAATGCCATGGTTTGGCTTTGGCCTACGAGTATCTGCAACTCTTTGCACATTTTTTTATTTACTCTTCTTTTTTGTTTTTTGTTTTGTTTTTTGCACTCTGCAGTTTATTGTAAAATTCCAATAAAGACGGGGGGGCGGAGAGAGCAAATGCAATGCAAGCGGAAGACGGGGAGGGAGGAGCTGCTGCAAAAATGAGAAATGGGAAGCAGAAGAACAGGGCAAAAACGAGCAGCGGAAAATCGGAAAATTGGCCACGCAATGTGGGAGCCGGGCTCGGAAAAAAGGAAGCGCCAAGGAATCTCTGAAGGTTTCGGCTTAAGGGACAAGTTAAAGGTGCTACTTTTTCATTTATTTACCACTGAGGGAGTATTTTTTCATAAATTTATTTTTGATGATTTTAATGGCCTAAAAATTTGTATTTAATATTTTCCTATGTAATTTCTACTACATATTTTAAATTTTTATCAATTCTGAAGAAGAAATACTTGGTTAAACTTTCGTCAAAGGATATAAATACTCACTCAAATTAAATATAAATACTTAAATATCAAGAGCAGGGCATTGTCTCAGCCCAGCCAGACTGGCCCCAAAAAAATAGCTCACCTGGAAAAATCGAACAGGTAACTCAGGACGCAGCTCCCCACCCCTCCAGGCTCAATTGTGCAAGGGATTGCCATGCGATGCGATGCGATGCGCCAAGGCCATCATCGTGGAGCACCGCCACCCCGCGGGAAATGGGAGGGGCGGAAAAATCGGGGGACTGTCTCTTCCTTTGGGTACTTCGGGTACTTGGGTACTTGGGTACTTTGGGGATTTTGTGCAGATTTACATGCAAACAATCAAGATATGCCCGGGCTTTCAAGTGCCCCAGAGTTTCGAGCAGGAAAAGCGGAAAAGCGGATGGGCCGATGGGGGCAAGGGACCCGGACTCGGACCAGGAGCTCCTGCCAATACGTCATGTGTGTGCCTCAGCAGCGGCTTACCCGGAGTTGTAGGTGGAAAATGGGAAAATGGAAAACGTTAAGGGAAAAGCAACGGAAAACGGAGCGGGGGTTAAATGTTCCCCGTGCACGTTCCGTTTGCTTTTCGCATCTTTTCACCTTTGATTTTCCATTCGCATTTCGATTGTCGCTGGGCTGTTTGGTTTTCCTCGCAATTTTTTTATATCCTCAGCACTCGGAAAAAAAGTGTCTACAGCTGGGACGGATCATTTTTAATTGATAGATTTAATTAACAAATAAAATATATTTTATATAATACAAGCAATATCTGGCACTACCTTAACATTTAATTTAAAATAATTTAAATAATTGTATACCCTCTTTTTTTGCTGTGCAATTTCCCTCCTTGGTCCTGGTTACTGGGGTCTGGAGCTTGGAGCCCTCGCTGTATTATTTTGCCATGTTTGTTAAATAAATATCTCTACACATGTTCCGTTGCGAAGCCCCTTGTTACTTTTGGTTGATATTATTGGTTTTTAATTCAATTGCCACTTACGTATGTTAAATGTTTTCTTTTGGGGATTACTTGACATTGTCTGAGCCCTGGCAATCGCAATCCCACTTCCCGTTCGCCCTTATAAATGTTGAATGCGAGTTAATTATTTAATGCCTGTCACCCAGTGGCTAACACGACCCGACCCCTTCGACCACCCTTCGAATGCAAATTTCCTTCGTCACCAGCTGGATTTTGGCTGGGGGCTTGGGATCTCAGTTGGATTTTGAATGAGGACACAAACAACACATCCGACATTGGACAAGGGATAACTCTAAGCTGGACGAGACTCTGTTAGAAAACAACTGAAAATACAATAAAGAAGTCTAGCCATTCGAGGTTTTCCTTTAAAGTCGACTGTTTGGATACCTTAGGTTCAAGGAAAGTTATGTTGAAACATTATTTTATTTTTCTATTTATTTTAGGTTAAAGAATTATTTGGAGTATTTAGTTTATTAGGTATGAGGCACCATTCGGTTAACCCATGGCACCCTTACCCAATCACATAACTCCAACCCCAAGTTTTGGTCAAGTATGGCCGCCACGGTTGCAGGGATTCAGTGGGTCAAATAATGGTCTAACTTGGCTAGGAAATGCGCATGTCTATGAGTCCCGGGGTAGGTCATGTTGGCTACAAATTTCGGGCTGACTTTACTTCCTATTTGCAACCCCTCTCTGTGATTCTCAAGCAAGGCAGCTAATTCTTTGACTTATCATGAATATTTCCAAAGAATGTTTTGAGATTTTATAATAAATATAAAAATAATAGACCTAGATCTCAGTTTAAGGTTAAATCTATTAGCAAGCTAAGAAATTAGCTTTATTTATAATGTTCTTGCTTTACTATCTATATCTGTTATTTGAATTTATTTCAATAGACTTTGTCACTTCTTCGATACCAAATTTTACTTTCCAAAGTAAATTGAATGATAAAATAATCTCAATAAATTTCCATAAAATGTAAAAAGTCACTGTTAGCTTCCCCAAGCAAGCTTAAAGGTTATTAAAGTTAATTTTCGTAGACTTTAAAGCCCTTTCCTGCGCTGCTCGGACAGTGCACCTAATCCGCTGCCGCTTGGAATGCAGCATGTGTGAAAAGAAATTAGGACCAAGATGAGGGGGATTTTTTGGGATAGAGATACGAGTGGCAGCTAGAACCAGAACCAGGACCAGGACAATGGTCAGCGTCTGGCCCTGCAATATTTACGAGTTTGCTGCGCGCATTATCATTAATTTAACGGATTAGCAGGCGAGGGGCAACATCAAAAACCACAGAAACCGCCTAGGAAAATGCACAAAGTGTTGCGCTACATTCCAGGAATTTTAATTGAGTTGTTTCCGACGACTGTCCAACTCGGACTGGTGCGTGATTTAAGGCAAATCCCGAAAATTGTGATAATCGACTTTGATGCCCGACTGTCGCCGCCGACAATGTCGCCTGCCTATCTCCTGGCTCTTCCTCCGGCTCTGGCCGGGCACTTCGGGAAAGGCTATCGGGCCAAGGGACAGACGGAGATGTCCTGTTGTTTTTCCACTGCTCCACGACGAGGAGAGGGTCCTTTTATTATTACGACAAGGCAGCAGGACGACGACACTTGGGTGCAAACGAGTCGATTATTGCCGCCTGATAATGTTCTAATTGCCCTGCAGTTTCAGTTTCAGTCCCAGTTCCAGTTCCAGTCCCAGTACGATTTCGATTCTTATTTCGAGTTCGAGACAAAGTCCTGGGCTCCTACTGTTTGGGCACATTTTTCTTCAGTCTCTGCTTTTTTTTTTCCTTTTTTTTTTTGGCACCAGTTGCAGTTGGCTGCTGGCCCTTTTGTGCAGACGGCATGCTGGCTTGTCGGTAGGTGTTTTATTTGCCAAATGCATCCGACAACGCCCCGGGTGCTCGGCAGCAGATACTAGATAGGGCAGCAGATACAGAGTCAGTCTTGGATGCAGATACAACTGGAGAGCACTTCATTAGTATCCCAAACTGTCCTCAAACTGAGACAGAAACAGAAACTAAACCGACGACGGCCTATCACTAACCGCAGTTGGTCACTTTCCTGGAAACTCTGTGTCAGTGCCAGTGTCGGCTCCTTTTGAAATTGTTGCAATTGATTTCTGAACTTTTTCACCTTTCTGACTCTCGAGAAAGGTAATCATCTTTGTTTCGAGGGAGTGGGCGTAGTTGCGACATTCTTGGCCAGACAAAAACACTCGAGGTTGCGCAATTAAAACTATATTCTACATGTAATCGGCAAATGTTCTTCTTTTTTACATTTCAGATTTATAATAGTTAACCGGATAGCTGGGGATATGAATCCAACAGAAAAAAATGCATAAATTTGAAGTTAAGCCATGGAACATGGATGATAATGAAAATGGTATCGTTACCTCCTTGTTATCGTTTTATTTTATAATGGGAAATGCCACCCAATAAATCTTCTTCAATTAAAATGTTTGCAGGATACAAAAATGTATTAATATCTATAGAATACTAACGAAATATGTGACTAATCTTAAAAGCCAAGAATCTTATTGTTGACGCACTCTGTAATAGCTGTATTTGTGGCTTTTTTAATTCGAATTTCTTAGTATTTCTAATTCAACTTTCAAAAATAATTTCCCGAATTCTAATTATTTTTATTCACTTCAAAAATATTCTGGCTGGACTTCCCAAAGCCTCAGTTCCTACTGGTCGTCATTATCTTATATGCTGTTAATTCAATCTATTTTCGCACACATGGAGACACAATAAAAGCGAATCACTGGCAGTAAGGGAAAATAGAGCCTCGAATGTCCAACAAGATTTGATTTTTATCGCAAGTATATTTGAATTTTATTGCGTACGAAATTCCCGATACAATCGCCGGCCATAAAAGCGACTGGAGCCAAGTCCGCTGGCCAGTCCAGTCCAGTCCAGTCCCGTCCCGTCCAATCCAATCCCAATCCCATCCAATCCAATCCGAGCCGATCCAATCCACCTAGCCATGGCCAAAATGGGACAGTCACCATTTCTTGGCCACGTTGGCGTCATTTTCCACGCAATAAAATAAGCATTCAAAACGAAATCAACTTAAACGCCTCACGCTGCCCGACCCCGGCCCGTGCTTAACCCCTTAACGCCTTAACCCCTTGGGTCCAACTCCCTGTCCGTTCCTCAATGTGGCACATTTAATTTTATGCTTATTTTTATGTCACTCTCTGCAGGCATACACTGCCAAAGGATCAAGGGAATCTGCTGCTAAGGTAAATAAAACTGCATTTAAAATATGAACTTAACATAGAGATTATTAAGACCAAGTAGACTTTAACTTAACTCAGATATCATTTGGATTAAGGGCAAAAATCCAAAGAAAGAGTATCTAAAAGGTATTAGATTTGATTCCGATTTTCCTTGTTTTGGTTGGAGTCTTTTTTTTCTCACCCCCACTGAGTGGACTCTGGGAAAAACTTTCAATGGCCAGTGGCCGCAAATCCCCCGAATTGCCAAACCCAAAGCCCATCTCCCCATCGCGTGGAGCTAATAGTTTGGGTAAACAAGGGACTTGGCCGGCCAAAGGGTTGATTTAATAAGCTGAACCGATTTCCATTCGATTTCTATTATCTTCTGTCCTTCGGGGGGACCCAAATCAAATGCGTATTTATCGGGACTTAAATGCGCTGCGAAAGGGGATTTTCGAGGGGGGCATTGTGGCGAGGCATGGCAGGCGGAAGGGGGAACACCCAGGAGCTAGGAAACTACGACTGAATGGCCTAAAGTGCCTTGGCCACAATGGGCTCGGTTCTCATTTCGGGTTTGGACTTTTGTTGGACATTCGGATGCACAAGGAGAAATATTAATGGTTTTATTCAGATATATAAAACCTAAAAACAATATTTTACGTATATTATAATTTATCTTAAATATTATTATTATAAATAAATATTCATAAACCATATATTGCGATGAATAAATGCCCGACAAGAAAGGCAACTTTTATCTAAATCATCTAAGGCCTGGGAAGAATATTTTTAAAAACTCAAGCTACCAATTTTCGCTGCTAATTAGATCGTAGATTATTTTCAGATCTTCATTTTTTCTCTATCTGTACGCTGCCAAAAGACAGAAGCATCTGAGGCAGCCGTAAACAATCGTAAAACGTCTCGAGCTCTGAACCATAATAGACAATGTCCATACACATACTATATACAATATATAGGGGGCTTCCAGAGAGAGAACAGGAAGAGGAAACGACAATGCCGGGGTCTCCGTGTGTGGTGACATCATCGGCCAAATGCCAAACAACAATTACCCGGGGCTGTTACCATTTTCTGGGCCCTGATTGCTTCATTTCGGCCCTGAAACAGTGGCCGAGAACTCCGCCGGATGAGTTATGGTAACTCATCCTCATTCTCATCTTCAACGCCATCGACTACTCCTCGAATCCGTTTCCATTCCACAATGGGATCAACAGTGTTTGAGAGAGATCCTCGGACAAGTTTGATTTATACTGCGGATGCGTCTGGCATCGGCCAGCCGCTTGGCCTCATAAATGTCCTCAGTGTCCACTTTTACCAGCTGCCAGGATACTTAATGTTGTTTATCCTATTTAAAAGCCTTGATTTAATTAATATAGAGAGGAGTGGGGCCAACAATCGATATGGAGTATATATCCAAGCTTATTAGAGTTTTGAAAATATTTAAATAATTGATACAAATTAAAAAGACACCAAAGGGAGGCCATAAAGTATAAAGTTAAAATCCAAGCAGGGTTGGTAAGTGGAGACTCGCATATTTCTAGGCCGGGGACTTTGCGTCATTTTTAAATTGGTCTGCGGTCCGCGGCGTCGCCATGTTTTGAAGTCTAAAAAAGCCCAAGGGCTGAGGCCCTTAAACCGAACAACAAACGATTTTTATGAGCCAACATAAAAGGGGCAGCAGCCACGTCACAGAATCCAAAATCAAAACGATAAAAATGGTCTCTCAACATTTTATTCAGCCCCTCATGTGGAGCTGGCAAATTGTCATTAGACATGCCGAATTTATGATTTTCGGTTGTGATTTCTCTGTTTTTTTTTTGTTTGCTGCTGCCTTTCCTCTGCTTTATTTTTTATTTCTTGTTTCGCCCGCCACCCACCGACGCCCGCTTAAGTATGCTACACACATTTTTTTGGGTAACCCTTGCCGGGGACTCCCCCTCGGGCTTCTCCCCTTTGCGCAAAACTCATAAATTGTATAAATTGTTGGGCTATTATTTCTCGTGGCTGTCAACGCAATATTGCAGGCAAATTGTCCTGGACACTGACGACAACATGTTGGCCGGAATGGGTTAACTAGGGGGTAGAACAGTGCGCAGAAGGCGGGTTAAGAGGAAAGAGCGAATGAAATTCATATTTTTCATTTATTCCAGCGAATTTTCATGGGCCCCAGAAACCACTGGCGATGCTGGCCAAGGAGCTTCTGAAAATTAGAGTGTCTGATTTATGTGAACCTGTGAAAAAATAAGGTATATATTTAAGAAAGTATAATAATAATAATAGGAAGAAAAATATGTCTGATTCTGCAGGACAGAAACAAATTAATTGGACTGACTGAGTCTATGATTAAACAAAAGCAATTAATAATAAAATATTTACTTAACTTTCTGAACTGGATTTCAGTATAATTTAATATATTTCTGTGAACTTAAGCTTTGACTTTATATTTAAACAATTATCACCAAAATACTGAGCTCACTTAAAACATTATAGATTATTATTCGTAATGAAAATAAAAGTGGAAAAACTGTTTTCAAAATAAATGATAAAATAACTATGTCTTTAGATTAAAAGATACTTCGACTTCTAAGTAAGCTACATTTACATTTAAGCCACCGATTTCGCTTAAGACATAAGTAAATGTATTAACCAGCACTTAATTTAACTTTAATAATTATATCATAAATTATAAATACTTAATTTGTTCTAGGCGGTATCGATATAAGCAGTTAAGAATTAAGTATACAATAATACCTATATCTATCTTGCATCTGAACTATTATTTGGTAGTAATAATAATTATTTTGTGGTTGCAACTATCACCAAATTCAGCCATTTTTCGTACACATAAAATATAGTTTCTCCCCTGCTCGGGGCTGCACTTCCAGTTGCATTTCGAATTTTCCCCTCCTCCATTTATGGACCTTTTTTACCCATCCATTTTTATGGCATTTTCTCGGCTCGTTTGTGTCACATTTTTACCCATTTTCCGCAATTGACTTTGCAGCCTTGACTTACGCCAAATGACATAATTAGCTGCAAAAGGGGCGAGAGGGCGTGGCAGGTAGCGGGGAAATCGGTTTAGGGCTTAGGGTTATCGCTAGGGTTACGTGCCAAAAACCCAGCCTCATAAAAGATGCAATTTCGCGCGAATTCTAACCCCAGCAAATCCTTTTTTTCCCTTTCTTTCTGTCGCATTAAATTGCCGTTTTTTTTCTGCTGTTTTTCCACCGAAAATCCTGTTAACTTTCCCATTTTCTGCTACCCGAAATCCATCCGTTTTTATGCGATTTTTATGAACGGTTAGCAAAGTCAATTGTTTTATGGAGAACGGAGTCGGAGTCGGAGTAGGCGGGTGAAACATTCGCAGTTGGCGATGCTCGACCTGTCAGCCGTCTAGGGCGTTGTGGGGCTCAATTCAGATCCCCAGATCATCAGTCGTTAGCCGGACACCGACTCTAGAACAACACATTTCTCGGCTTCATTTTTCGAAACAAATTCGTCGCTGTCTCTCAAAATTTTCCGCTAAAAAATAATCTGAAATTTCTCATTCTGCGCGAGTCTACGCGAGAGCCAATATCCGAGCGTTTTCCGGGTGAACAAATTACCGAGCTCAATCAAAGAAAAGAATAATAATAATAGCGATACCAACACATATACTATAATAATACGCGATAACAGCCCCATAACATAAACTGTAAAGTCGAAAAAAAGGTATAAAGTCAACGTAAAACGAGCGAGAGCTTGGCCCAAAAAAAAGGTGAACCACTCTTGGTCGATCAGCTCAATCAGCCATGCAGCGCACGGGCGGAGTGAGCAGATTCTCGCTGCGAGTCCTCACGAGGTTCCAGCCTCTGAGCGCCAAGCGCTTCCACAAGCGGAGCCTGGATGCGGAGGTCCTGGCCTCACCACGGAAGGCGTCTTCAGCTAGCAGCGGCGCCGGCGGTGTGGACCTCCTCGGCCGCCTGCTCCATGGCAGACTCTCGCTCCTGAGCGGTCGCCCCGTGCCCCCGAGATTCCTGCAGCTGATGAAGGGCGAGGATGTGCGCCACTTTAGCTCCGAGGACGACGAGTTCCGCCGGCAGCTGGGCAGGCAGCTTAAGGAACTGCGGCAGGCCCTCCACGGGGATCAGCCTCCCGTCACATCCGGCTTGGTTAGAAGGACCCGGCGCGACGAATCTGAGGAGTCGGAGGAATCCGAGGAATCGGAGGAATCGGAGCGGCGGCCACCGGCCAGGGCATCGAAGGTGAGTTGATTTCTACACAAAAATATCGATGGCTTCTCACACCCAAGGCATGTCCAGAGGGCGCAAAGGGTTCGGTCAGAGTCTGAGCGAACGGACAGTCGCGGCGCCCAGGGATATGGGATGCCGTCCAGAGGCGAGTCGGAGGAGTCTGAGGAATCGGAGGAATCGGAGGAATCAGAGCGAAATCCTTTGGCCAGGAGAACAATCAGCCAGACCGTGAGGGGTGAATCCGAGGAATCGGAGGAGTCTGAGGAATCAGAGCGACAGCCAATAGCCAGGAACTATCAGATATCCGAGTCGGAGGAGACACGAAAAGCCTTCAAGAGGTCCAGCCGGGCCGTGAAGGGCGAGTCAGAGGAATCAGAGGAGTCCGAAGAATCAGAAGAGTCTGAGGAGTCAGAGGAATCGGAAGAATCAGAGCAAGGACCAATGGCCAAGGACCCAAATGTAAGTTGTTTACCACTTAAAATATCTTATATTAAATTCCAAACTTGCAGCTCATCGAGGGCGCCTACTGGACGGGCGAGGGCAAGCGGCTCGAGATCAAATTCCCGAAACGTCGCAGGGGACCCTCGGGCTACATCACCGGCGAGTCGGAGGAGGTGCTCGAGTTCTTGGATGATGAACCAACCGACCCGAAGAATGCTCCCCGCGCCCAGGAGACCTCGGAGGACCTGAAGGACGAATGAAAACCTCGACTAAGGTCCCGAAATAAATACAATAGACCAAGACAACGCCAGTGTTTCCCTGCCCTTTCCCTTTTTCCTGGTACGCGCACCATCCGCGCGGTTTTACGATGAGGTTTCTGCGGGTTGCATTCAGTTGAGTCATCTGCTGTAGGGCAGCAGGACCTACCTGTGGCCGCTTAGCAAATTTTATGCAATGCCAGGAGTCAAGGACGATTTACCTGACACGTCCACACGCTTCCAACACGCGGCCGGCACTTACTCTTTTTTTTCTGTCACTTTCAAAAACTCCTTTTTTACAACTGGATTCTTTTCGGGGAAGTCGAGGGTTAAGTAAAGGTTTGCAGTCTCTTCGGCGATTCGAAAAACTGTTGGCTCCAAAGAAAATCATGAGTTTGAGCAGGATTTCGTATTTATTTTAAATTTTTTTCCCAATTTTATTTTGTAATGTTTTCATAACGCCACAAGTTGCGATAGTCACATAGGACAAATTAACATAAATACAGGTTTGAATTACAATTTTAAATCGTAAGATTGAATAAATATCTTAGTTACACTAAAGTTTAATGAAAAGGTCGCTTTGTTTTTTTTTTGTTTTAAGTTAAGTTGATATTTTGGACAGAGATCATTGCTTGAATAAAAACTTTAGTGGTCTCCTAGCTGTGGCTACGTTTCAGTTAAACTCATAGAATATTTTCTTTGATGCCTCAATCGTGAATTGGAAAACAAACCCAAAACAAAGACGTTTTCTATGGAATCAGAGTCTAGAGTCTCCCCCTTTTGTGGCCATTTCTGTATCTATACGAGTGTATCTGTACCTGGATGATAAATGATGTTTGCCAATCCATCTCTGACCCAAGGCCGGAAATTAAATTTGTTTGGAAATTTGCCACTTTGCCCGGAGCGGCAGTCTCCGCCTTGGTCTGTTTCTTATTTTTTGATTTGTTGTTTGTTTCCCCCATCGGTTCACGCCTCCCCAAAAAAATAGAAAAAATAACTGTGGGAACAGGGGAAAATAGGGCTAATTGTGGGGGAAGTCTAAATAATAAGGGCATAAAAAGAGGCAGTCTTGGGAACAACTCCCACATAAAAAATAAGTGGAAACGTATCTTATAAAGACATTATTTTTACTAGAATTTAAAAATAAAGGCGAACAGATTTTGTCATAATTTTTGTTAAAATATCCAGAGACTCCTAGCTGCGAAAAACAAGTTAACCTAAAAGTAATTACCCTTCCAAAGGCATTTTCTTAAAAGTTCCCCTCACTTGGTCACATATTATTATCAATTAAATTGCCTAATTTATAAGATGAACCCTTCTAGTTGCCATGGCCACACGTTGGTCAATTAAGCCATTAATATGTCTCTGAATATTCGAGTCGCCAGAACCAGTTTTGGTAACATGGAAGCTACAATTGGAGGCTACCTCCCATGGCGTTGCCCAGCCAGCGACTGTTTATTGAAACATTTTTCATCATTTCTTACACAAATCCGTGGTCAGGACAATGCGAGGGAATCGGGAATCGGGAATCGGGACTCGGTATAAAACCGCCGGTGGATCCTCATAAATCATGTCACATCGACGACGGTGCCACTATGTCTGGCGAGCGAGCAGCTCTAAAAGTGAAATCCGAACTATTATCGGGGATTTTTCACTCTCTTTTTTTTTTCAGCCGGGCTCCTTTGTGCGGTTTGTTGGGGTTTGGTTTGGTTTGGTTTCCCGAAAAAAAAATAGGTGAATAAAAAATAAAAAGAAGGACAAATGAAAACATCAAATCATTCATAACACTTGTTTGGCTGGCATTGATTGAGCCAACAACACACACCCCATGATCCTGACCATTTCCTTTGCATTGTCCCTGACCGATTTCTCAGTTCTCTTTTCTGAGTTCTCAGTTCTCAGTTCTCTGTTGTCGGTTCTCATATCTCGGTTTTTATTTCATTTCTCCTTGGCCTGGCTGGCCGACTGGGTTCCCAACCTGTTCACTTTCATTGACAACCAGATCCTCATTGTTTACGGAAAACATTTCGACTTCGGCCGAATCGCTCATTGTTTGATTGCCTTTGATTAATGTGCCCCCGGGCCCGAGCTCTATTCATCGTTTAGCGTTTCCCTTTTTATTATTTTTCCTGGGGTTTTATTTCTGGATTTCTGTATTTCTGGCTTATCAAAATAGTCGGGGGTGTATGGGGAACGCAGAACGCAGAGCGGAGTCTGTGCAGGTTGAGTTCGGTTAATGAGGCCATCAATAAGTCAATTAGTCGCCTGCAGCCCCGGCTTAGGGTTGATCCTGTTTTTGTTCGGCGGTCTCAACTCGTTTTTTGACTGCCTCAATTAACTTGTCCCAGATGATTGCCCCTCGACGGCGATGAGGTTTCACTTTTCCTTTTTGGCATTTAATAAAGCAATTAGGATTTGGATTGGATGTAAGAATGGAATACGGTAAGGAAGTGCTCGTATAGATTAACTACTTCAAACTCCCTTTAAATTAAAGTTTAAACTAAATATATTATTTTTTGAGCTAATAATTCCCTGAAAAATATACTAAAATACTCCCAAACTGTCTGCTGTCTTTAATATCCGTAAATACCCATCGCAACCTAACAGCTTCGACTGCTTGACCCTACGATCTCTCTCTGACCCCATAATTATGACTTTTGATTGTCAAAGTCTTGTGATTTTTTGGGCAATTAAAATTTCACGCCATGGCAACCGGAGCATATGGAGGGATATAAATGTATCTGCGTATCTGTAGCTGGCTTTGACACCCCGAAAGATGCAACTATGACGACGTCAGGTGGCCTGCACAAGGATGAATTTCGGTGGTTAGCCCTCCCCTCCCCCTCCCCCTACCGAGTATTTCCCCGCACCTTGCACTTGTTTTTAGAAAATTCGCAACGCCTGGAAGGGATATAAATGATATCTCAGCAGCTATTTTTTGCCGTCGCCCTTGCCGGCTCTGCCAACCCCTCGTTCCCTTTTTTTCGGTTTGGTGATAACGTGAAATAATTGCGTGACAACCATGTTGCGATAATTTTCAATTAAACTGCGTTTTCCTTTCTTTTTTTTTCGGCGAGGAAAACGAGCGGAAGAGAGAGAGAGAGGGAGAGCGTGAAATTTCATATTAAAATCAACTGATTTTCTGCTTTCATTTATTCATGCCGCTCCTTGTTTCGTTTTTTTTTTTTTTGCCGTTTGTTATTCTTTTTTCGTTGTCCTTGCTGCCACCACACAGACGCACTGAGAAAAAAGAGGATTTTTGAACAATTTGCCACTGTTTCGCAATTCAGCTCCAACGAGGAGTTGTTTCGGCACAGTGGTACGAAATAGTAAATAAAATGGAAATTATTATTGGATTGGAAGAAACAATTACTTGATCTAACATTTATATTATTTTTCTTGGTTTAAACTACCTTCTAAGCCGAGTTTTTTTCTATTTCTATATATATTTCTAACCAACAGATGGTCACACTTTGTAAAAACTAAGCTCCTCTTTTATTAAAATACTATATACACAAATTAGCTATATTATTTAAGTTTAAATTAATTTTTATTAGGTTTATTTAATTTCCATATCCAAACCAAAGTCTGATGTATTTATTTAATCGCTTTCTTTAGCGCCTTGGTCACACTGTGCCAGAACCGCGACGGTCGAGAGGAAAGTGTCACACTTGTGCGTCATTAACGCCGTCGGGTCACAGCTGGTGGATAGGTGGTTGGGTGTCTCGGTGGCTGGGCGACGTGGTGTCCTTTCGGGATGGTTTGGGGTCGTGGGCCTTCCTGGGTGGATGAGCTCTATGTGCGGCCGGGCCGGGCCCTTCATTTTTCGGGGGTGCCTTTGCCACTGTGGTTGCCAACGACATTTTGCAACCATTTTTCTGCGGCCAAAGGACAGCAACAACAAGTGCAGGGCGCGTTGTTAATTTGATTTGCGCGCTTTGCAATTTAACAATAATATCGTCATCAGGTCTCGCTGGTTTCGGTGGTGGCAATTCCCGGCACGGAGGCGTAACCAATGCCCATTTAATTATATATGTAGATACATCTGCACTGCGCAGTTCCCTTGATCTCTCCTTGATGGTCTCCCCAAAAAAATCTACCATCTTGTTTCGTTTCGTTCGCTGCGCGCGACTTTTTATTAATTCTATTCCTTTGGCATTCCAAGTGTGCATTTCCCTTTGGTATTTCCTTCTGCTTTGAGAAATGCTAATTTATCTTTGTCTTTGGTCCAATGATGTTCAATAACATTTAATGGTTAGTTTAGGCATTTAAAAGTACAAGGAATTCAGTTTTAAATAATCAAGTGTTAGGAAATCTAGATGTATCTGTACATTCAAATTAATATTAAGAAGCTTTGCTAGTACTTTAGTTAAATTCGTAGCCTTTCTTGATTACAAATATACATCTTAAGTTTCCGAAAGTATTTTTAAAACCCATTAATATCCATCTCTCTGTAAAGATCATAAATTGCGTTTCAAACTGGCTTTATATTTATTCCTCCCATCCTCCCAGCGTGTTGTGCCCACTTCAAAGCCTTCATCGCACTTATTTTCCTAATCAAAATCAAAATCAAAATCAAATCTTTCACGATCTGAACTCCCCCCAATGTGGCGTAGGCTTAAAATACACCGCAACCACCCGAAAGCGGTTCGAAAACCACCCACATGTGGATGGGTTATTGGGTTAATCAGCACGCACGGGGATTCCGAAGGCGGCAAAGCTTTCCGAAGGACATGATTTTGAACTTAAGGACAAACACTTTTCGGGCATCGCGTGCGAATCGCGTCATATGGATAAATGAGTCCTGCCAGGGACAAAGGACGCGGCGACGAGAGCTTGTAGGGCAACAAGTTTTGCGTGGACACGTGTTCGTCGCCGGCGAAAGAGAGCGAGAGTCGGACTTAAGCCAGGACACGAGTCCTTGCCGTCTCCCTTGCTCCTTATGGACCATGGACCCGGAATCGAGGCACACATAGAGCCATAGAGCCACCCCCGAGTTTAGAGCTGCCGAGCGATTCCTGAAGTAGTTTATACGTGCCTGGCCATTGTTTGATGTGGATTTTAATTGAACTCAAGTAGATGCGATGGCTTAACAACAGCGACAACCGCAAATATTAAAAAATAAAACCAAAAACCGGGGATCGACAACAAAAAAAAAAAGCATAATAAAGGAGGAAGGAATGAAAGCCAAGGGCCCAAAACATCAACAAAGGACAACGGTGGGTGCAGAGACACCCAGGGCAAAATAAATAGTGCAGCTACTGAGTTTTCTATTTGTAAAATAATAAGCAATTTTGAAAATATAATTTTAAAAAATATTTGTAATAATATATATTGACAAGCAAAGTCAACTTCAAACTCTGAATTTAATAAATATTAAATCCCATTAACCTTTTATATAAAATTCTTATTATTTAATATTGTAAAACTAAACACCGACGATAGGAAAACTTTTATTAGAAATATATTTATTTTGTGTAACATATTCCTCACCTAAAATACTAAAACTAACTTACCCTATTGATATTTTATTAAGTTCTCAGTCACAAAATAAAACCCTATAATTCCCACCACCGCTGTATGTCCTGACCCAACAAAAACACGTTGAACTCATTAAAAAAAAAAGCGCTGAAGAGCGGAAAGGCGGCGGGAAACCCCCGGACCGGAATCCGATGCCAAAACGCATATGTCACTCAAATGAGGCGAAAAACGGGGTGGCTATATACGGTGGACCCTTGTCAGAGCCCATTGTTAATGACGGGATCCTCTTGCTTTCTGTCTTTTTGTTGAGCAAAAACTGCAATGGCTCTTTAATTTGAATCTAAACTTGAGTTTGATAAATGAGTGACTGCACTTTGCCGTTGGAAAAGTGGAAAGTGACTCCTGCTCTTAGTCAAGTCACTTGAGTCAACTTCCCTGCCCGTTTCATATTTTATTTATAATTTAAATGAGTAAAAAAATTAATCCCAGTTTCCCTAAGCTTAGGTTAAGAAACCCTTAATTTATCGTGGGTTAGCCATATCGAATCCGCACTTTATTTCCATTTCCCTGCCAGCTTTGCTGTCGCGGTTTCCGCAAAAAAAAAAAAAAATATTCTGAAAATTGAGCAAAGAAAAATATGAAAAAGGCGGACGTCTTACACAAATTGACTTATCCCTGTCCGGATATATATCTGTATCCTGCTGCAAATTAAATTTCCCAGCTCCTTAGAGTTGGCAGTGACATTTTTTCAGAGCTAAGAGCATTAACGGCAACAAAGAGCCGGGCTTGGATCAATGGTTAATCTGCAGGTCCTCGTCGGGATCCTCATTTCACACATTCGGTTGACGAGGACGCGGAGGAGGAGGGTGACTCATTCAAGGACCTTTTCAGCAGCACATCCTGATGATGAACCCAGTGAGCCGAGCCCAGGATCTCTCTCTCGTCAGGGCAACGTAGGCCAAAGAATTCGGGGAATGCCTTGTAAGCCAATTAATGCTCGAACTTATTAGTTTTTGTGTGCGTGTGTGCGGGGGGGGTCAGAGGGCAGCGGCTAGAAAGGGGTTGGGGGTGACTGTGGGCCAATCAACCCCGGGGCAAGTGGTGCAGCTGCCTCCTCTTAAATTGCCCCAGCCCCCCTGCAACTCTGATTTCGTTTCCGGCCTCGACTCTCGGCTCGGACTTCATGCCATTCCGCGTGCCTGGCCATAGAGCCACCGCATTACCAACCCCGCCTGGCACACCACCCCCACACCCCCACACACCCACACCCAGAGCCGGCCGCCATCCGGCTTCATTATTGAAATACAGAGCGGGACAGACAGACATCAAAAGGCGGGAAAACCGAACCAGCAAGTTGCAAACCATTGTGGCCACCCCAAACAACCAAAAAAAAAAAAAAAGAAAAGTGAAGCGGAGAGTACTTTATAATAAAAAGGGGCGAGGGGGAGCATTTGTTCGATTTCTCAGGATACAGGACCTCTTGTGTGGGCCCACACAAGAGGACATCGAGTGCAATTAATGTTAATGTTGAGATATTTATGATGCAACCCCCTTCAGATGCGTTCTTCTATTTTTCGCTTTTTTTCCAGCCAAAGTGGGAGAGAGACACCCTTTGAGGCTGTCGGGATATTTGCGTACACGGAGGAAAACCGGGTGTTGAGCCTTATATATATTTTCCATAATTATTTTGCCTTGCTTTTAAACATATTTTATGTTTGAAAGTTGTTAAAAATTTGGAATTATTATTATTAAAAATATTAAAGGCAGATATCCGTCCGCCTAACCTTTGTGAAATATGCACTACTTCTTCCGCTTAAATATGTGTTAAAATTCCCTGATGAAGCCCCACTTTCTTCCTGTGTATTGAAGCCTTCGCACATGCAAATCCAAATCCAAATCCAAATCCAAGTCCCAATGAAAACCGCCACCCTCATTTCGCCAGGGAGTTCAATTTCTGTCAAATAGTTTCGTATTGTTCGCTGGCCGCGCCGTCGAGGATTTGTCAAATCAAAAACTTATGTTACAGCTGGATTAAAATTATACATGTCACTGGGCTCGAGGGGCAGCAGCAGCTGAGGTCCTGAGTCCTGAGTCCTGCGTCCTGAGCTGTCCTATTGAGCTGCCCCTGTTTGTTGTGCCCGATTTAACGCTCCGGCGCGCAAAAGTAAAACTTTCAAATGAACAGCTAAATGCGCACTAATAGGGGTTCAGATTTCGTCAACGGATTGATTGTGACATTAAGTAGGATTTATTTATTTATTTACTCCTTTCAGTGCCCGACACGAGATGCAAATTATGCCCGCACTTTTGTTACAGTTGAGGTGAGTTGTATTTTATTTATTTTTCTTTAATTTTTTCGGGGTTGTGTTTGCCGCAGGTCTTAGAGCTTTTTGTTTGCCGATTTGATTTTGTGCATTTCGCGCCTCGCTCTCTGTTGTTTTACCTAAGGTTTTAAACAAACAAAATGAACAAAATGAAAATGTTGCGCTCGGTGTTTCAATTTGAATTCGAATTTCGGCATTTGGCATTCGGCGGGCTTAGTGGGAAAGCGGCGAGTGACAGAGCCCAGGCCCAAACCCGGTGCGAGCCCAGAACAGGATCGAACAATGTACGGCTTGCTGGGACATACAAATGTCCTTCCTTCCTTCCTGACAGCTTTATGTTTTGAATTTGTAATGAAGCAATCTATGCATTCCATATGGATTGCCACTGGGAGTGGGACTCCGAATGGGAGTGGGAGTGGGAGAGGGACTGGTTATGTGAATGCCAAATCCCCGCCAACAAAAAGCGATTCGCAACTATGTTTGCGATAGTTTGACCAGTTCGATGAGGTTAATTCTGCCGCCTGTCGGTTCTCCTACGCAGCAATGTCTCAAATAATATACAAATTAAAGGAAAAGAGTCCCAACAAACAGGTAGAGTTTTTGCTGAGACAGAAATCCCCATTTTGCATGTTAAGACCAATTTTTGAGCTTCTACAACTATTTATTAAACAGCTTTGGCCTCTTAATATTTTTAATACTTTTAAGCAAGCACAAGCATTATTCAAAATATTATGTGACTTATTAATACCAAACAAAGGTAATTTTAAACTAAAATAAAACACAAATCGTTCAATCTTTAGTGTTAAAAAATTAAGAATAAGCATCCATTATATTTAATTTAAGTGTAATAATTTATTAAGCTACAAATTCCCCGGACTTACGATTTATTTGGATTTATTTCACCTGTCCCAGGACCTCAGCTTTTCAGAGGGATACTCCTCAGCCAGCAGATCGTCCCTCTACATCTGCATCCCATCCAGGATATCTCCATCCGATCTGGTAGTGTCAATAAGCCCCAATCAAGGGGCATCAAGTAGCGCAACGAGGTGTGGAAAATCTGCCCCAAAATCTGCACAAAAACAAATCGAAAAAAAAGGACCTCTGAATGTATATATATAACATATACATATATAGTGTACGAGTGTATGCGGATAACGGAACAGAAAGTTCGCAGCGATTTTATTTTATTTTTTGCTCGCTGTGATTCGGTGCACGGTTTAGTGATTCAATTATTTTTGTGCGCAATTTAGATTTATTGAGTTTGAAGCCGTTCCGCCGGCTGACTGACTATGGCAGATGTTGTTGCTGCACTGGGAGAAATTATAACAATAAAAAATTATAATAACAATATTTAATAATAGTGTACAGTTTTTGAGGAACTAAAACAGTGACTAATTTAATTTATTTAATAAAACCAAAAGGTATCTTTAAAGTATGAAATAAAATAAAATAGTGACTAAGGTTTTTGCCAAATCACTTTATTTATTTACTAAGACTATAAGGCCACTTAAGAATATTAAATTAAATAAATCAAGGAACCAAACAACAATGTTATTAAATAAGAAAGTAGAGTTTTGATTTTTAAAACTTTGTTTCTGATATATTTATACGACTTTAATCTTATTTATTTAATTAAATTCGAAATAATAAAACGTACTTAGCTTGGACAATTATTTCAATATTTGTACATATTAATATATTTATTTATTTAAATAAAACTAAGAAGCTTTAAAGTGTTCAAAATTATTTAATTTAAACAAAGAAAGTTCAGTTTACATTACCCAATATTTCCGTGCATTGTTGCTGCTGCATTGCTGCCGTGTCAGTGTTTTTTAGCCGCTGCTGGGATTTGCAACAAACTGCATAATCAATACTAAAATCGCCAACGTGTTTGGCTCTGCTTGCCATTTGACGGCATGCACGGCATGCATCTGTATGGCGGGATGTGTATATCCTGCTCCTGCAGGATATGTGCGGGACGGATAAGATGGGACGATGGGACGATGGGACACGGCTTGGGGGATGACTGAAACTGAAATCGGCGCTAAAAGCTTAATGCCCGGCATGCGTCCGTCCGTCTGTCACGTGACGCATGCAATTTGCATCCGCTTCCGGCTGCAAGGGGTTAAAAATCATTTGAAAACCATAAAAAATAAACTCACTCGCGTGTCTGTTGTCGAAAATAAATAAATAGCGAGAGCAGCATCAGCATTGCTGGCAAAATAAACGAAATATTTTCGTTTCGGGGTTTTCAGTTTCAGTTTGTGTCTTGCTTTCTTTTGTTTTCGGCTTGTTTTGTTTTGCTTTGGTTTCTGTTTAAGCTCTTCACATTTTTGTTGGCAAATCCCTTCACTTAGCACGTGATCTGCTCCCGTTTGTGTGGACTTGTTGGTAAAAAAAATTGCAATTTAGAATATTTGCCATTCCCTTTGCCGGCAAACAAAACCCCCTTAAGCCCCGCCTCAATTCATTTCAATGAAGAACGCAAATTGATGCGGCAAAGGAATTTTTCGAAATTCTTCAGCGAACTCGGAGAGGGATTACTCAAGATTCTGCCAGGGGAGAGATACTGGAAGCTGAGCTACTCTTTCACATAATATGTTTTGTTCTACTATTAGATATTTTAATAAAATTTTATTAAGCCAATTAAGACACCTGACTGAATGGAATCCCTAGCTTATTATAGGAGATACCTGAACCCATCACTCAATCAGTTTCTTTAACATTTCCACAAGGCAAGACATGATCCCAAGGGTGGTTTTTTTCTGCATATCTAAGACTCGCATCCTTATATCCTCTGGCATCCCAATTAGCTGGGCTGTCACAACCTTTCGGCATCTCGTTTCCGGATCCCTTCTCGATCAGCTCCATTTCGAGTTACCTCTGGACTTATCCCTATCCCTGTCGCTGCGCCCGTCGTCCGTCGTTTATCGCAAATTGTAGATTTCATTATAATGCTTAATTTTTCATTACAACATCAACACCCTGTGTTGGACAACTTGTGAACATGACAATGCAATTGAGCAAAGGACGAGAAAGGACGAAAGGATTGCCGCTGAAAATAGGGGTTGGCGCAGTACCCCTTTTTTGTGTGTCTGTGTTTGTGCCTCATAATTTGGCCTTTGTGCGTCAAATTTATTGAAGTTAATATTTGTCGCGGACACGAAAAAAAAAAAGTGGCAAGGTTGGGCGGTGGAAAATTGCACTGAGCCTGGAAGAGGAAAAAACGGAAAACGGAAAGCGGAAAACAGAAAAAGGGGTGAAAATCGCAGCGAGCATAAATCATGCAACATATTGCATAATCATCCCAAGCAGCCGCGTGATTTGTCCTCCCTGTTTTTCTGCTTGGCTAATGGTCTCTCTGCTGTCTCAGATTTTTCCCGGCTTCTCCTCCCTTTCCTTTTCGGGCTTTCCTTTCACCCATTTTTCCACTCTCCTCAAGGTCGTCGCAGCCTTTCCGCTGTGCGGGTGATTTGCATAGATGCAACATAAATGCAATGTTGCATATTCGTCCCAGTTTTATGATGCAATTTCGAAAGTAGCCCATGGATCGAACTATATAGTAGATAGCACCCTGGTGCGTTCCCTAGAAAATCAGCGACGAGTTGCGCACTTCCAGTTCCCATTTCCCATTTCCCAAATTGCGAGTGGGTTCGTTCGGTTTAATGAGAGAGTTTTCCGCGGAAAATCCTTCGTCTACAATTTGCCCTTCTGTTTGCTCTACTTTCGCCTTTCTCTTCCCATTCGGTTGCCTTTCTTCTCCTTTATTTCGCCCCGGTTCTTGGGTTAACTTCGCCCGAGTCCTTTGTGCCGTTTATGCAAATAGGTGCGTCCTTCGTCGAGGCCCTTTATTGTCGCAATGTTATACAAATATCGGCCACAGTCCTCAGTCCTCAGTCCTCAGTCCGCGGGGCTCAACCGAAACCCAAAAACCCAAACATAAAGCCCAAAACCTATCCCAATTCCGATTCTGAAACCGATTCCTATACCGCCGCATTTATGGGCCGTAATAAAAACGTTTTTGTGCACTCATAACTGGTAACTTGTCTCCGCTTTCGGGGAAATCCTTTGACGGATTCTCCGTTTCCGCCACGAAAACAAAAAAAAAATAGAAATACAGAAAGGAGTTTCATCTTGGACACACATAAATTCGGCACGCCCGTTTAACCCCTTTTTAATTCAAAATTCAACAAGATATATACATATATATATATTTTTTTTTTTTGGTTACGGCGGCCGACCGTTAATCTCTTAATTTATCAATTGAGGAAAGGACAAAGCCGGCGCTATTTCCATATACACTTTTCGGTTGGAGTTTCAATTTCAATTTCAGTTTGAGCTTCGCAAATTAATTTCCATGAATGCGCGACGGGAAAGGGTTGCAAAAGGGTTCGGGCTCGAGGTTCGGGTTCGGCAGAAGTTATGTTTACATAATTAATTAAACAACACAAAGCGGCGAAGGAAGCGCACACATGTGCCGCCGAAAAGTGTGAAATTTTAGAGGAGCGAAGGTAACACCAAGGATCACGCACAGTGGGACTAGCTTATGGCTACAGGAATGTTTTAGTTTTTTATTTACCAAGAAAGGTAGTTCTTGAACTACTGGAGTTTGTATTAAAATTAAAAAAATAAAAATAAAAAGGAAACATAAAATATTATTTTAAAAACTCAAAACATGAATAGTTTCGGGGAAAAAAAGGATGAATAAGGATTATAATGGTATAAAATTCCTACAAAATCCAATAGTAAGGCCAGACTCATTCCTTCAATGGCTGGACCCTTCCCCCACGAATATATACATTTCATTCCCATGACCACCACTGTTCGCCACGGCAAAAGATATAATTCGATGCAGTGGAATCGCATCAAGGATAAAGGGTTGCTGGCGATGCTGGCAGGATCTCCGACGATGGTAATAAACTCATAAAAAGCAAACTAGAAAAGGGGTAACATTAAAACAAAACTAAATTGTCATCTACGCACGCCCAAAAGCCAGCCCACCGACAAGGCCGCATAATGGGTTAAAGCGGTGAGCGGCGGCAAGCGGGGGTTAACACGCAGATGCAGGCCCAGATACATTTACACGGTGGGCGTGCCACTTAACCCATTTGTCATGAGGAACCGGACCGGACTGGTCTGCCCCGGCCCCTAAGCTCCATATTGTCACAGATATGGGCGAGAAGTTATAACTAAAATGGTTAAAGGGTTTCAATTAAATTTTTTCTATACTATATACTAATATAAATAAAAAAATAGTTCTTATTTGCAAGTGCAGAAACTAAGAAATTTTATTTACTTATAAAATAAGAAATACCAATTAACACAACAACTATTTTAATTAAATGTTCCCAAATTATTTATATGTTTGAGTAACCTCTAAAAAATAGATCTACCTTGTTTTTATCAAGTTGGGTATATTATTTTGAGTGCTACTACTATTTTGACCCTGGCTGTACAGTCAAGCAGACTATGAGAAATGACTTTTTGATTCACTTGCGCGCTAAACAGGCGCAAATGTCCCAAAGGACTTGGCCGCCAGCTGGCGCCTCAACTTTTCCCACTTTTCCCCCTTTCCCACACCGCTTTCCAGCTCTTCCCTCCCTATTTTTCCTTGACTCTCCACCCTCCTTACCCCCCAAGAGTGTAGGAATTAAATCGCTGCCATTTGGTGTCGCCATTTTATGGCACTTTTGTGACGCTTTCCACTTGGCCGCCTTTTGTGGAAACGGTGAAGGAAAGTGGAGAAAAGCTCCGGCCTCGGCCAGGTGTGAAATTAGCGCCATTTTCCAAGACACACACACACATGGCTGACTAGGTGTGTAAATGTGTTGGGTGTGAGTGCGGCTGGGGTTATCCCCAATGTGGCCAAAAGGCTGGGTTTTGGCTTACAGTTTTGTGATTTACGGGAAATGGTTATTTGTTTTTTCATTTTCACGCAAAAAATAGTTGTTATTAAATTATCTATTATTAAAGTAAAGAAGTAAAAGCAATATTATTACAAATAAAGACCCTTTGCACATTATTTAATTTTCCCAATTTAGCAAAAATATCTTGTATTAAATACTTATAATAATATTTAAACCATTTACCTGAAACTTAAGTCCAAAGGCTCCTTTTTAAATTTCTCCCCCTTATCCACGCTCTCCACCCACACAAATCATCGGAAAATTGCTCCAATGGCCAGTGAGTAAAATTCTTATAAATTCCCCGTCTATTTGGGCGACTAATCCCATAAATTCCCGGCTATTTAGGAACTCTCAATCTCCCGAAATGAGCTGCACGAAAACAATTGTCAACTCGACTGACTGGCTGCCAGCCTGGAGAGGGCCAAAAATAAGCGGCTAATCAATAGGCGGGCTCCCTGTTCGGGCGGAGGGAGTAATCACTTAATGCCGCACACGAAAAACAGAAGTTACAAGGCGGCCCTCCCCTTCCCACTGAGTTTCCCCGCTTTTCCTGACACTTTTGTTTTGTTGACAACATTCTTGAGATGCTTTTATGACGCACGGCTAAATGCCGCCGAAATGGGGGGGAAGTAAATCACATGACCCTCTGTGTGACCCACTGCCAGGGCGCCCCTACATCTCCCCGCCCCTGGGAGTGTATTAACACCCTCCTGACTCCCCCTAATTTTCACCCCTTCCATGGCGGCGTCCGTTTGGCGCGTGAGTAATGCGCCTGGCTTAATTTCACTTTGTTGTCACATATTTTCAAGAAGTTCTACGCACTGATGCACTGAGGAAAACAGGGGAACTTGGAGAGTATAAATAATATTTTAGGCTACAATTTCTCAATATTATTTAATAATGCTAGCCACTAAAGAAAGTGTACAAAATAGTACTAATAACCGAAAAATATTAAGAAAAGTAGTTTAAAAGTGAAATAAAATCTCTCTTTAATTTGTATTACCTTTTATAATTATTAGTTATTCTTCACATATCAGGTATATCCTTTTTCCAGTGCATGCTTAACCCCTACTCTCCCGCACAGACTCCTTGGGCGACCAAAAATACAGTGAGGCATAAATATAAATATTTATAGCGCTGCAGCCCCTTCACAGATTAGAAAACGCTTAAGTGCGACTTTTGGCTCGTGACTTGTCTTAAGTGAACGCCCCTCCTGGTCCCGCCTCTAGTTCCAGGTTTTTCCCCCGCCCCTCCCCTGAATTTTCCAGCATTTTCCACCCGCATGTGTCTTATAGTTTTGGGCCTTGTGTAATTTGAGGAATCCTCGACTTGTTTGATTATGTTGTCGCACGCGCTGTTTAATTTTGTATGAATATGAAAATAAAGCAACCCCACCTCGCGGCCGTAGCGAGGGTGGTTTCTTCGGTTGTCAAGGCGGGCGGGTTAATTGAAAAACTTAAGTGGCAACAGTCGCTGTGGATTAAGGCCTGTTCAAAATTTAATTAACGTCTCACGGCCCCCGTTTTGGAAACTATCTAAATGGCCACACCATCCTCCCGCCTTTAATATAATATTTAGTATTTTTTTATGGGGACATTGAGACAAGAAAGGGGCGTGCCTGCAATAAAGAGACGGGACTATTTGGGAAAGAAGGATAGCTGTCGCTTATTATGGTTCAATTAGTCGGGGAGACTGTGCTAAGGTTTAGCTGAATTTTGATAATTTTTAAAGAATATTATAGTTTCCTTAACAATTTAAGAAAGCATATATATTCTAACATTTGTTATTGTTTATTGATTTATTTAATTAAGACTTATTTCTTAGCGTTATGTAAACCAACTGCATTATAATGGAAAGTGTTTGGTTAAATATGTTACTTTGATATTTATTTATTTATTTACAGAGCTGTAGGGATCACATAAATCAGTAAATAATACTTATGTATTCAATACAAATTGTAAATAAAATAATAAACAATTAAATATTTTTTATCAAGCAAATAAAATATATTTTGTTATTAAAACCCTCAAGAACCTGGCTCATATCTGACCAGTTTGGCTAACTAACACTACTTCTTGTCTCTGCAAATAAACCTTAACTTTATTGGTCAAATCAAGGGAAGCAGCAGCTTGGGGAAAATCATCGGGGGCAACCTGCTGGACCTGCAACACATGCGGCAGCAATCTGCAACATCAGCAATCCAGCAATCGCCAGCGGGCATTTACAGCCTTGTAGGGCAAGTAAAACACTTTTGGCAATTCATTAAGTTACGGAAGTTGAACTCAGGACTGCAATTTCCCCTAGAACCAATTATAGAAAAATTTAAATTCGTTTTAAAACAGCAGACCGGCCGGTGGCCCGTAGTCCGTGGCTCGTAGTCCGTGGCTCGTGGCCCATGACCCATGTTGCCGTGTCCAGTTTTCCAGTTTTCAGTTTTCTGTTTCAGAGTTTTTCCCAGACACGGAAAACGAGCAAGATGGATGAGTGCAGAGTGTGTGTGTGGGTGTGTGGACAGCGGCATGTTCATAAATTGAAATCACTTCCATATCCCCCAAAAGCGAGAGAGGGCAAAAGTTCGGCAACAAAAACGAACAAAGCGACGTTTTCCGACCCAAAAAAGAATCAGCAACAAAATCAAAATCCAGAAAAAACAGGAGCCGATGGCAAGGCTTCGAGTTAAAAAGTGGGCAATACCCTGGCAAGGAATATAATTCCAACTGATAAATAATTGCTTTTAATTTCATATTAAACTGAAATAGTTAAATATAAATAAAGTATATTTCCGAGGGTTTTTTTTGGATGGATGCATTCTTAATTGACTCAACTAAAATCAAGAAATAGTGCAAGGTTATCATAATTAAATTTAATGCAGATTAATTTAAAGTTTAAAGAATATATTATAACCCTCCGGGAAGGGTATATAAATTCAGAGCCGTTCCGTTCCAGAGCGTCCAGAGGCAATAAAAAATTCCGTTTTTAAACCCGGCGAATTTTCGGGGGGAGGAAGTGGTGACTGCTGACTGGTGACTGGACACAGACTGAATCGAGGACCCAGCCATGTACGACAAGTGGGCAACACTTGACACAGTTGCCACTTTCAATTGCCAACATAACTCGAGTGCCACTGCCACTGGACTGAAGATGCTCCGGGGGCGGGTTGGGGTCCAACCGGGGGTCGCCATAGTTGGGCCTGCATATAAATACCGCCTGTGGCCATAAAAGTGGAGGCGATCCGACCAGCGACGGTGTAACCAGCTCCCGGCCTCCAGCTCCCGGCACCCAGCACCCGGCTTCCGAGTCCAAACCAAGTCGAAAAAAGGAGGCAACAGAGTTGCAATTGAACCCACCATGGAACCATCCTGGTGACCACCCGAAAGTGGGCAAGGGTGGCACGGGTGGCAAGGGTGCACTAAAAAATGGCTAACCGAATGTGTGTGGGCGCGATGCTGTGGGTGTATGTCCATATGCTGGATTTGTTGAGGGAAAACCAGTCCGAATATGGACATGCTCTTTGGGGATAGAATTTATCTAAAGCCTATACAAATTATAATTATTGGAATTATACAAATTATAAACTCCATTCATTTCTTATTTCACATTTTGAATTTACAATAAAATATCTCCATATTTTATATGGTCAAAAATGTTGATAAATTTATATTTTTTTCGCTGAAATAATTACATTATTTTTATTTACCAGAACTTATCCATTTGCAAGTATATTTTCCTATATTAGGAATATTTTTGTAGACTTTTCTCTTGGGCCAAAGGGGCTTTGAACTTCGCCTTCGTATATTTGGCACATCTCGAAAATTTGCCTTTTCCCCTTTGAACCCGCGCTTGTGTGTGTTTCTTGCTGCTCCTTTTTGCTGCTGCTGCTGCTGCTGCTGCTACTGCTATTGCCACTGCTACTGCTCCTGCTCCTGGCTTTTGCAGTGTCATCCGGGGCATGTCCTTTGGATCCTGTCCTGTTGTTTAGTTACTTTGGTAGTTTCGTTATATTTATTGGCCCACATCGGGTGAAAAATGTTCAACGCTTTGGCAATTTAGTTGAGTACCCCGTTATATGCTGGTGGTGCAGTGGGTGGACCCCGGTCAGGCTCATAAAAAGCGAGCAAAACAATGAAACAGGAGCTGGAGCTGGAGCAGTGGCAGCGGCAGCGGGATTTCACCTAGTCAATGATGAAGTGGGTTTTGGGGGCTTGGGGCTTTCAGGGATTTTTGCAGGGGTGCGAGTGAAGTGGAGAGTCGCTTGACGATTTACGATTTGGCATTTTGCTGCTCAACTGGGCCGTGAAGAGATGCCCAAAGCCAAAAAAGCAGAGGAAAACTCACAGGAAAACTGGCTAGGGAAAATAGGGAGGAACTGAGGCGCAGGCGGAGGCGGAGGCAGAGGAAAGCCTGGGCTGTTCAGGTGGACCTCGGCTTTATTTCATATTACATAATTGGGCGTGTAACGAGTCTAATTGAGTTTTTATGTTTCTGGCCCCAGACAAAAGTCCAGCAAATTCCGCTTTTGTCTCTTATTTTTGTATGATTTTTTTTTTTGCTTTGCTTTTTAGCAACCCCTTTGAGACATTTACGCACACACACACACACACACACATGTGGGTAACATTTTATTGCCGCTGGCCATGGCCACGCCCACGCCCACCGAGGGGCGGCGGTGTGTCTAGCTCATTTCGCCAACGAACTGGGGTCAGCAAATCAATTATCTCCGCCGACAACATGTGTTAATATCCTTTCCAACTTCCGACCTGGGAATGGTTTTCGAAGCGCAGAGAAAAGCTGGATAACTGGTTCAGGGTCTTTGGGCCAGGCTTGGGCCGGATTTAAAATCACAGCAAATATCTGAATTATCATTAGGAATTTAAAATGGTCTTAAGGAGATGTTTATTAACATATTTGAAGGGTTATATAATGCTACATAATGCTTTCAAAATCAATCTTAAATAAATTCACAAAAACCGAAAAAATTAACAGTTCATTGACATATTTATCATATTCTGTTGTATCTCTCTCAGACCCCGAGAAAAGTGTACCTAAGGGATGGTAGTATCTATTTTATGACACTTTCAAATTAATGTTAAATAAATTCACAAAAACCTAAAAAATGAACAGTGATTAGCAGTTCATTAACATAGTCTATATACCAAAATATTCGGTTGTATCTCTCACAGATCCCGAGAAAAGTGAACCTAAGAGATGGTATTAAATGGTATTATCAGCCACAGAGACCAAATTAATGTTAAATAAATTCACAAAAACCTAAAAAATGAACAGTGATTAGCAGTTCATTAACATAGTCTGTATACCGAAATATTCGGTTGTGTCTCTCACAGGTCCCGAGAAAAGTATACCTAAGAGATGGTATTATCTGGTATTATCAGCCACAGAGTCCAAATGAATCTTAAAAAAATTCACAAAATCCTAAAAAATGAACAGTGATTAGCAGTTCATTAACATAGTCTGTCTACCAAAATATCTCTCACAGATCCCGGGAAAAGTATACCTAAGAGATGGTATTAAATGGTATTATCAGCCACAGAGACCAAATGGATCTTAAATAAATTCACAAAAACCTAAAAAAATTAACAGTAATTAGCAGTTCATTAACATAGTCTGTATACCAAAATATTCGGTTGTATCTCTCACAGATCCCGGGAAACGTGAACCTAAGGGATGGTATTAACTGGTATTATCTGGTATTATCAGTCACAAAGTTATCTATCCGCTAGGTGGCGCTCCTCAATGGCTGGGCGGCAGCGTGTGCCGTGTCCGCTGCGCATCGAATTGCCACGCCCCCCCCAGGACGAGTGACCACCCGCCGCCCCTTATTCCTATTGTTGCCTTGGCCTTGGGCGGATGCTAATGAGAGGATAGCAATTGCCACGGTGCCCGCTGTTAGATGTCCTTGCGAGCACCTTTCGCGCGTGCACAGAAGCAAATCCCGTTGGGCGGTCTGCCCTCTCTCGCTCTTTCTCTGATATTTTTCTCTATTTATCTCTAGTTTTCTCTGGTGATTCCGGATTTCTTTTGGGGCAATTTCTCTCGGTATCTGTCAACACTCGGCAGGACACCAAACGGCAGCCAGTCGAGGAAACCGTTTCCCGCTGAGCTGCGCACGCGAACTGCAAGTAGAGAAATGCTCAGGGACTCGCCGAGAGAGAGAGAGAGAGAGGGGAAGAGCGAGAGGAGAAGAGCGATACTTTTTGAGAGAGATCCCTTTTCGACGAACGCTGCTCGCGCCTGCGGCTTTACGATCGTCGTTTTCGCTGGAATGCGAGATCTCCGATACGCAGGACACTCGCTTTTCGCATCTCACAGCTCACAGCTCGATTTTAGGGCCCACGGGATGTCCTGCCGGTTCCGCTGGATTGCAAGCTGCGCAATTCCCGCTGCGCCAGTCGCGTGCATTCGGCCCGCTGAGCGCGTGCAAAATAAGGATATCCTCTTGCCTATACAAAATATATACGAGTATATGCACATAGACTCTCGCATATTGAAGGCGGAAAATCGAAAATCGAAAATCGGCCAGCGGAAATGTGGGCGGGGTGGACGAGGCGGTGCCGGTGCTCGCTAAATGCAGATACAGTCAAATATTTTTGGGTGACGGCCTCATGCCGCGCTATTGATTTCCCGTCACTCCATTTCCCGGCCAACTCAAGTGGTTTTCCGAAGCGGCAGCCGAGTGGTGGCACAGTCCTGCTGTAACAGTCGGGGTATAATTAGAGGAGGACTCTTATAATGTACACTATTAAATATAAAAGTTATGTGGAGGCAAAGATAGGAAGTCTCTCATACTTCGTTATTTATTTATTTATATGTTTCGCTTTTCCGTGTGTTACAAGCTATAGTTTATATTTAAGGCACAAGTCAAAAATAATTGTTTATAGAATTGTTATTAATATATTCTTAAAAACTATCATTTCATATTATTTTATTGCAATTTGATGTTCTTTACTCTAACATTTAAGTTCCTTTAGTTTAATTTAGATAGTTTTTAGTTTTGCTTATTTTATACAGTTAAAATTTAATTTTATTACTCATTTTGAGAGTTCCTTTTCTGAAGTTACTTCGTTACTTTGATGGAACCTTAAATTTTGTATTTTGAGTATATGAAGTATAGATCTTTTCTGTTTAATTTAATTGTTTAGTTCTTATATGATTCGAATCCTTTAATAAATATTGAACCATAACTTAATAATAATACATAAAAATTTATTACAAATATAAGACAAAGACTTTTTAGTTTGTATGGTAAAACCTCTTAAAAAAGCTTTGTTTTATCTTTAAATTACTCTAGAAAATTGCCCGTTTTTTTGTTAGGCTATATAAGGACTATATGCCCCCGCTCTCTCGCACAAACCTATTGAACTTATTCAACTGGGACTTTATCCCTTGGCCTGACTCGGCCATAAATTAAAGTCGCCTCATATCACACTTATCCACAGATGCATCCACAATAAATGTTCCTCACTGTCAGAGGCTTTTCCCTTTTACTGCTCTGGTGGAGAGCGCCCCCTCTTTGGCCCGCTTAACCCCTATTGGCCCCCGCCCATCTTCAGGTTTTTCAGGCTTCCTGTGAGCAAGGATATCGGGCTTGGCTCGAGGGCAACAAGGATCTCATCGCTCGGCTAACGGCTGCTGCATTGCCTTTGCCATCCCCCCTGAACCCCCGGCCACTCTTAAGCCATTCTGTTGCGCTTTGTCAGCCATTCAAAAAACAAAAAAAAATACTCCTTTTTTGTGATTTTTTTTTGTATGCTTTATGGCGCAAATTGTGTTTGTTTCTTTGCTGCTTTTTGCGCTTCCTTGCAGTTTCTCTGCTGTTTCTGCAACATGCTGCAATTGTGCCACACCCGCATGAGCGCCCCGCCCCCTTTCTGAATTTTCCCCCGACCGACTTTCCCCCCTCTTGCGCTTTTCCGAGCTCTCTCTCTCTCTCTCGCTCATACATTTTTTTGCGGGTATCCGATATAGTTGGGTCAGCGCTTGTGGCCAGAACGGTTCTGGTTGCCAACTCCACCGCTTTTCATGGGTGGTGGAGAGGGGCTTTGGGTTTTTTTAGGGGGATGGGGGCCCGGGGCAGGGGGCAGGGGGCAGGGGAGTGTAGGGTGTTATTGAGTGCAAATAGCAATTTCGCAACAATTCTGCCGAATCTCTTCTCGTTTTTTTGCTGCTCGTTTTCGCTTTCAGCACTTTAGGCCGAGATTCCCCAAACCCTCGGGATAAATGCACTGGAAAATATGTTTTTAATCTCTAAAAACTTCAGGGAGAAGAAGAAGAATATATTTTTATTTTTTATTTGTAAGGATATTCCGATTAAATTAAATTAATTTAAAGTCTTAATATAACAAACATTAAAGTGGTACTATTCCCCATAAATATTTAAATATTATATTTAAGATATTCTGCTCAAGTCACATTTTATTTTTAAAATATACATTTGCTGGAACAAAACCCAATTGATATTTGCGTGATTAAGACCTAATAAAGAAATTAAAATATTAAGAACATTTTAATTGATTAAATAAACCAAAACAAATAATACAAAAATTAAATCTATAATTCTAACTCTAATAAAGAAATTAAAATATTAAGAACATTTTAATTGATTAAATAAACCAAAACAAATAACACAAGAAAATAAATCTATAATTCTAACTCTTTATAGCGTGTTTATCGCATCTTTTATAGATCTAGTCTTTAGTTTTCTTTAATTTTGTTCCATGATAATCCATAACAATTTCTATAAATAAAATCCACATTTCTAAACATTTCTAGCTTGTTATTTTCTCGAATTCTCCTATAGATTTTATGATATTTTTTTGTCCTGATTTTCCCCCTGTATATCCTTTGCCATATGCAAAATTCCTTGCATCTCGTATTGACTTCGAATCGCTGTTGTTGCTGCTGCAAACGCAATCACAAGGAACGGGGGGGATGAAGATTGTTGCGCGGAGGGGCGAGTGTTTTTTAGGGGGTTTTTGGGGGCTGGTTTTAGCCGGGGTTTTCGCACAATGAACTGTCAAAAATGTGTTGGCTCTTGTTGTTTTTTTTTTCCCACTCCTCCGCCGGCGCTGGCGGATTCCTGCAGTCGATTTTATTGGATTACGGTTTAGATTGCATTGGCGAAAAAGTGCAGCAGGCGGGCAGGCACAGGCAATTCATGTTGCTGCTGTTGTTTAGAAAACATGCAAAAAACTTAACGGCACTTGGCCGCTTGTCCTTGTCATCCTTGCCGATTTTTTGGGGTATCCACACATTTTTTTTTTTTGTTTTTTTGGGTCGTTCTGGTTGCAGCTACAAAGCAGCAAAATCAACATCTACAATGGGATCGGCGCTAACGAATTGAAATTTGTTTGTTGTTTGCTGTTGCTGTTGCTGCTGTTATTGTTGCTATTTTTCTTGCCATTTTTGTTGCACATTTTTTGGGCAGAGTTTCTGTGCTTTTCTTTTTTGTTTTTGTTATTTCTGCCGCCGTTGTTTGTTGTTTGCTGTTCGATTTCGTGCGCTTCCGTTTTTAAAATGTACGTGCAACACTGCAATCAATGTGCGGTGCAGTGGCTGCGGGCGGAAGGGGGCTGGCAGAGGGGGGTGTAATGCCCGGGGAATACATGACGAATGTCTGATGGATCAGCGGTTCGCAAGGTCGGGGGATAAGGAGGGGGGGGGCGGGCAAATAGTCCCGAAAATACTGACAGCAAAGGCTCAGCTCCTGGAAGCTCGAAATTGTCACAGGAAATCGCTAAAATTGAAAGGTACTTGAATGCAGAAAATTGTCAGGATGTCTTTAAAGAGTTCGGAGTAAAGAAGGATTCCTTTTTACTTACTTAATAATATTAGGATTAAATGTCTATAAATATCTATTGTATAAAGATTGCATTTATTCCTTTAATTCCTCCATTTTCTTATTATTTTCTGATATCTGCAGAATCCTTTTGCCTGACCAACGACGCATTTCTAATCAAAACTTGATTACAAATTTAGGCGATTGGCAGCGGAACCGGAAGTAACTTTTATTCAGTGCCCTCGTGTGGATTCCTATGCTTGCATTTTCAGGCTCCTCTCTTTTTTGCTCGCACAAAAAACAAAAAACCGAAAGTTGAAAGCAGATTCCCCAAGCGAACTGTTTCTTTTTGGCTTCTTGTCAAAGGAGCTGAGGAAGCTAAGCTAATTAAATTTTGGCCACGCGGTGCAGGGGGGGTGGAACGAGCACGAGCAACAAAAAAGCCGTGGACGAAGTCAAAGGTCAAAGGCAAATGAGCCAGCAGCGTTTTAATTAAAAAATTTCCACTAAGCAGGAGCATGGATCAAAAGCTATCGCTATCGCTATCGCAGATGCGGCGACTGGCGACCACAAGCTGCAGGACACGAGGTGGCACCCAACCCCCCGAAAAAAAATCACCCAGACGGCCATCCTTCCAACCAGGATTAGAATCATGTGTGGGCACAGAATGGGTTAAGAAATTAGCACTGAGCTGTATACTATATATTTTAAAACTTTATTTATTTATTTACCAAATAAGATAGAGGTAAAGTTAAGTTAATAAAACATTGCTAAGGACTTTCCCAATTTAATGGATTTTACTTATTACATTTTGCAAGTTTTAATTCTTAGACAGAGATTATTAATTATTGTAAAGCAGAATCAAATAATTTAAAATGATATAAAATATGTATGCAAGACTTTCTGTGTCTTAGTTTATTTTATAACATTTTTATATACTTTTATATATTAAAAATATTCTCTCTCCTCAAATGATTTCTATTTTTCTTGCCCAAGGTGTGCGTGTGTGGCTCGATGGCTCGGTGGGTGTACTGTTTGGCTTAATGCGATGCGATGTGATGTGTTCGCAGCGATAATCCTGAAATTTCAGCTAATTAAATTGTCAAATATTTTTGTTTTGGCCAGGGACACGTGGGCGTGCATCCAAGTGTCCAGGTAGAGATCGATCCCGGCCCGGTCCGGTCCGGGTCAGTGTTCAATCCTTTTCCTTTCCCATCCCTTTCCCCCTGTGAGCTGCGGTCAAGAACTCGAACGCGAAGGATTCCATGGGAGTAAGGTCATAAAGGCCCTGTGGAAATTCGTGTTTATTTATGCACTTGCATTGTGTGGCGAGAGCAAACTCTATTTTCCGGAACCCTTTCCATTTCTCGCGGCCCACTTCCCCGGAATTTCGTTACCCTTTCAACTTCGTCCGCCGTCCTTAGTGCTCGCCCCGTCCCGTCCTCATTTCGACCATTTTCCCCTCTTTTGCAACTTGTCAGTCATTTGAACAAAACTAATTTGCATGTCATTTCTTTAGCACTCTTGAAATTCGTGCACGAAATGCACACCAGCGAGGGTAGATCGGGAAGTTGCAAGGGGTAATGGGTATATTTAAGAAGATGTTAAAGGAATTTTATGTATTCTTTAGGAAAGCCTCTTCTCTTATCAATCATTTTTGTTTTGTAAATAATATAAAAGACGGACTTACCTTAGTTCTTTAAATTTCTGTAAATTATGAAACAACTAAAGGTGACTCTTAATTTTATTTTCTTGTTATATTTTCATGCAAAACTGACAGTTAATTCAATGTTTTATTTATTTAGACAACTAAATTATATTTTGTTTTCATTAATTATATATTTTAACATACTTTTTCTTTGAAACCCACCTCGCTGCTCGACACCGTATAATTCCACTTGAATAAATATGATTTGCAAGTGGCTCAAGGCAGGCGTGGCAACACCAGCCCTGGTGATGCACCCCTGGCTCCCAGCTCAACCCGCCCCCAATAATTACTACTTTCTCAATTTTGGGGCGCATTATCCTTTACTCGATGTGATCTGTGTGCAATCAAGTGTTTTCCTAGCGCTCCGTTGCAATCGATACAGTTGTGGACAAAAATATGTAAAATTATTAATAAACAAATTAAACAAATTATTAAAAGTCGGCGTTCGGGAACACGGGAAAGGGACTGAATGGAGCACCCACATGCTCTTTGGCCCAGACATGGATCACGTAGCTGCGATACACCCGGATGCTGGCCACAAAGTCACTTCCCAGTGGGCGCTGGTCCTCGTCGGCGGGTTCCAGATTGCGGAGCAATTCGATGTACTCGCTAGCCAGATTCACGAGGTTGTCGCTAGTGGCAGAACGCAAGTCCCCGTAGTCGATATGGGCATTGTCGCTGTCGGCGATGCTCTGATATTGGTTTATGATACCTCGACAGGCACTAACCCAGGTGAGGAATGTCTCTCGGACTCCAGGTGGTGGTGGAGCAGCCGCAGCGGCTTGTGAACGGGAGGACTCGGCCATGGCAGTTCGCTTGAGCTGTTTTTTAGTCACAGTTCGATTTTTACTTTTTTTTTTTAATTAATTTAGGTTCTACTTACTTTAGTAGTGATCTCGGGAGGTTTCGTTGAATGACAAAGGTATTTTATATTGGTGAAAACTATAAAGTCAAGGCCTACTTGGATTGGTTTTCTATTATTTTTGGTTTGCTTTTGAAATACCAAATTAATCGAATCATTATAAGTCACGCTCAGAAATCGAGACATATACCTTCCATATAGCAACGATTCCCCACTTATATCGGTGAATATATCACAGGCTCAACGGCAAGGACATGCTCATAAAAACGAGGACATTGGAGCTGGCCAACAAATCATATTACAAAACTTTACACGCTTAAAAGCGCATGTAATTGGCTTTTGAAATGGCCATTCCACCGACCAGCCCTGCTGCCCTTCTGCCCTTTTTGGCCATTTTGGCCAGAGGTTAACACGTTCCGGCCACGGCCACGGCCAGGTTGGCTGTTGGCCCGATCATGGGATGCTAATAACAATAAGTGTCGATGTCCTGCGTCCTGCGGACGGCGTCTGTGAAATATGAGGAGCAGCCGGAGCAAGGAGTCAGCGCTGGTCAACCCTGCACCCTTTTTGCACCCAGCTCCCTGGATTTTTTTTTCCACCAGCGTCCTTTTCGGCATTGTGTTCGCCGCACTTGGGGCTAATTTTTGCTGGAAAAGCCAGCCAAGCACTTGGCGAAAAAGGGTTGGAATTACGGTGGAGCAGCGCACAGGGTTTCGGTATTCCATTACCGACTGCGGGTTTTTTCCGGTATTTATTTTGACCAGGGTCTCAAATTATAACTTTTGATGTAAGCCAAGTGCAGGAAATACTTAAATGTATAGCTACGTTCACACTCTTTTCTTTTTTGCTTTAAAATAAAACAAATAATAATTAATAAAATCTAAAATAGCTAAAAAAATAATCAAACAGATGCTAGGATTTTTCTTAAATTTATTTGAAAAGTATTGAGGCATTTCCTAGCTGATTTTTTTCAAAGCTTGACTTATCACCGCTTATTTTGGTATTCCCTGGGCAAGTTTGTCTGAAGAACCTCCCATAAAACGCCATCATCTCGATTTACTTCCATTTCGGGGAATCACCTCCCTCGCGAAATGCTAAAATGTTAAAGTTTATTGCCATACATACATTGTTGTTTTGGATTTTCGTCAATTGTCTGGCCAAACATTTGGCACACACGCACACACACACGGCTATAAAGTTATCGCTTTTGAAAAGCGCCTGTCAATTTTTCCAATCATCAGGCCTAATGAAAAATCTAGCTCACGAACAATAAAAGGGCGGGGAAGGAGGGGGAAAATCGGGGGAACCGCCGCGCCGCCGGGGGAAAAATGTTCCATACGATTCTGACAATTTTCTGACAGCAAACATGCCAACACTCAAAAATCGTAGCATGCTTTTTGGGGATACCAGGCGGCGGGAGAGCGGAAGCAAGAAAGCATAGGCAAAGGTAGCCTCTGACCGAATATTGGAATACTCTAAGCAGTCGAATTATGCAAAAAATATGTATTAATCTGTATAGACTCTGAAGAATATGTATACATTATGGGTAAGTGATGGTAATTATTTAGGTAATTTAAGAAATCAAAGTAGGTGTAGGAGACCCTCTGAAAGGGTATCAAATGGGGGCTAAGTGGGCGGGAGGAATGGCTTTTTGTGATGGGTGTCGGCGGTTCGGAGTTGCGGTGCGGCATGTTAAATATACGTCACTGGCTACAACGAGCACATGCCTAGCACCGAAAAAAGTTTCAAGGATATAACAACGCCAACACCAGCGCCAACAATACAACAATAAATATACCAAACAAGGAGGGTAACAAACGTTAAGTCGTTGGCAGCACGAAATTAAAACCGAGTAAGTTTGCTCGTCACGAGTTTTCCACAAATGATGACTGTGGAAATATGAAAAATGTGGAAATAGAAGACTTTTGGCTTTATCATTATAATAAACGAGTTTGTATAAATAACTGGGGAAATATTTAAGATCCCAAGGCCAGTTCTGCCCTCTGTTGCATTCTTTTAAGTCTCCGAAAATGCTATCAAGGTAAAAGTCTTAGAAATCAATTGCTAAATTGATGAACATTGATTATAATTATATTTATGTCAAGTTTTGACTTTAAAAATGCATCCATTTAACTTACAGAATATTCTATCAGGTTAAAATTTACAAATATATTTAAAAACCATCTCTTTCATTAAGCATACATTTTTGGTTAGCCTTTGCCAATTTAATTTAAAGTTTTGACTGTACAAAAGACAAACTCATAGCTCTTAGAATATTTTTCCACTTAGAATTCCTAGAAATCAATTGCTAATTTGGCAAAAATAATTAAAAACCCACAATTTGCATACCTCCAAACAAATATTCACATTTTGCTGCCTTTTTAAAGTCATCTCTGCACACCCACACAAAATGAATCATATTTTATGGCCCACACTCCCTGCAGAATTAAAAGCCCAAATCACGCATACGCAGCGTGGCGCCGTCTCATTAAGAGCACAACACTTTTGCGGCTAATTAAAGGAGAAGGAATGAGGCTCATGTTTAATGCCTAATGTTTTATGTTTAGGGATATGACACTTGTGGTTTTTAGTAGGCTAGTAGGCTGTGCCTAGCCCAACTCACCGACTGTCAGGCAGTTTGGAGCCAGGTTCAGCTCATTCAGAACGGAATCGTCAGCAGGAAAGGTCGAAATACATTGCCCAAATTGAATCTATAAAAAATTTTATCAGTCTTTTCGTTGAGTTAGAAATTTGCGTTTAAGTACAGATCAAATCATGAAGGATCACGCGATTCCCGACACCGACGCCGATGAATCCATCGAGATGTACTTGCCCATGGAGGAGGAGCTCCTCTTTTGGCCCGCAGCGGTGGATGCGGAAGAGGAGGTAGAGGAGCAACAGCAGCAGGAATCGTACGCTTCCTACGAGACTGTGGATGCCGCCGTCGGTGACGATCGCTACGCCACTGCCACCATTGAAACCTACGAGTACATGCCACGCGGGGATGCCGAGCACCAGGAGCAGCAGCAGCAGTACCAGCACCAGAACCAGAACCTGGACACCCTCGTCAACGATTGCGTCCGAGCCATCGATGAACTGTGCCTCTTCTCCGATCAGCTCAAGATCAAGATCGACGCTCTGGAGGCCAAGGTGACCGAGGCAGAGGAGAATTTTAACGAGGAATAGTGAGAAGTGAGCGCCGGTCCCCAGACAACAGACACCAGACACCACGTACACCCGATGACACAAGATTGAAGCCCCCAGATTTCCCAGGGCTTTTAAGAAATTGACAATTCAAAAAGGAAAAAAAAAAGGAACCATTTTCACCCAGTTAACGACATGGAGAGATGTCTATTTGTTCTTTAAAATTATACAAAAATATTTTCGGACATAAATCGTTGCTGTTGCATGCTCAGGGCATGAGTAATATATGTCTATATAATTATTTTCCAATTTTCTGCGCCCGTCCTTGACACAGATTTTCATGCAAATGGCCGCCGCTCGCAGGACTATCTCTTTTTTGGTTACATTTGCTTCCAGCTTTGTTCTCGGTTACCCCGAAATCTCGCTCCGGCTGGGGGAATAAGAGTCGAGAGCCGCGAATCCATTGTTTGGTTATCTAATACCCGCCAGGGGGTCGAAAACAATAATAAAACTAAAGGGGAAGCTCGGGCAGTTCGAAGTTGTCATACTCTTAGCGGAGGCATTAAAAATATTCACAGAAAATTGAATAAATATTTTTTTAAATTTATTTTAAGCACTACATAGATATACACAAAATTTAATTGTATTGAAGAATTACTTTTAAGGTCTTAAGATTCACCTTTAGAATACAGCTTACCTTTATCTGTGAGAATTCATTATATTTAAAGAAGATTCAGAAAGTTTCAAGTTATAAACTCAGAAAAAATGCCTAACATATCAGTAATATATAAAATAAGCACCTCAAACATTAGCAAATGCGTTACAAACTCCATATCCAAATGATAATACCCTCCAAGGGCATAAAAAAAAACAGGAGAGCAGGGCGTACATTCGTCATAAGTGCGTCTGCCTGAACCCGATAATAACCACCCAAAACCCAGGAAAAAAAAAACCCATCTGAAGTGGTTGGAATTCGGAATTTGCGATTTCAATGCCACTCAACTGGCCGCTGGGAAAATCGCCTTAAAAAGTCCATTTCCCCCACCCCCGTCACTCCGCATCCCCGCATCCATCCGCACTCGTATCTGTGTCTGTAGCTGCATGTAGCTACAAGATACTTTTATACATTTATATAATGGCAGGAAGGAGGTCGAGCCATTGGCCCTGCACTTGGGGTGGCTTTTTCATTATCATTTGCCGCTGCACATAAATTATTTATTGTTAGCGATTTTCCCAAAAAGATAACAAACACAGGGGAGGGTTCGAGATCGGGGCTGAAACTGAAACTGAAACTGAAACCCAGCCAGAAGCTGAATCTGAATCCGAATCAGAAGCATTTTATTTGCCTTGGTCGCGAATCCGTATATCCCTATATCCCTCCGTCGCGCTCTTCTAACGCATTTCCACCGGATGTAAATAAATATTTATAAGTTGACTGCCTTGGCCGCATTATGAGAGAGGCAACAACATCATAAACATAATATTAATATGGATTCTGTTCATTCGGGTAAATAGCCCAGGGGCCCCGGAAAAAATATGGAAGCGATGGGTTACTTGGTATATGGAAGTACTTCCCTTTGCCAGCGGGTTTTGAAGAATCTTTGCAAGGATATTAAATATATATGTATATAATATTGTTTTATAAACTTTATAATGTTATAACATATTTTTATTTAAACAGAAGAAGCACTTGTATTTCCAAACGTATTTTAATTTATTTTGATACAAACTATAATATTTTCCATACCTTCGGACTTGGCTGCAACATATTTATAGTATTTTCAGATTGTAAAAGCATTAAAATAGTACTTTTAGAGCACAGCAAGTAACAGCTTAAAATATATACCAATAACTGTATTTAAACTCACTTTAAACTGAGTCAGACATAAAAACCCCCTTACTGATAATCCGCTTTACAGCTCTAAAATCCAAATCAAGTTGAAGTATCTTTGTTAAAGCCATCAGCATTTATTAAATCCATTAGCATCAGCTCATAACCCCTTGAAACGCCCCACGAAATCCCCCCTCCATTAACATGTTTGACCTTTGACTAACAAGTTGCAAATTTGTTTTCCACCCGAAAAAAAGCAAAAATAAAACCAAAAATTCAGCGATTTTTGCTGCGGAAAAAAGTGCCTACCGTGACCGCCAAACAACGCCACTACATTAGCAGCTGCAGTGGGTTAAAAAATATATACAAAAAAAAAAATAGGGAAAAGGGCGGCCTTAACCCCACACACCGGTCAGTGCCAGGCAACCGACAACGAACAATGCCAAATAATTGGACTTTATGCAGAAGCAATACGCAAAATCTGCCTGGATTTCCATCTCTGTCTAGCCACAAGAGCGGAAGTTAACTTGCGTGCGCCAGCCGAGCGCCACTGGATCCGCCCCCTTAACCCCACACCGCCCTGGGCCTCGGCCTGGCCCCACCCTTAACCCACGGGGATATTGCTGTTGCTGGCGGCTTGGCTCGTTCGGTTGCGGTTCAAATTTAATATTCACTCGCGCAAATAATCCACACACACACACAGAGACAGAGACAGACACAACAAACACACACAAAATGGCGCTGCTAAGCCGACATAAAGGGGAGGCCGGGGGACTCAGGGGGTTAAGGGTGGGGGTGCTGGAGCTGGAGCTGCCGGCTAACTGCAAACTGCAACTGCAAGTGAAGTGTTGTCTGTGGCTAGCCAGCAGCCAGGATTCCATTCTCATATGTGTGATTGTGCACTGAAACAAATTCAATTGATTTAAATGTTGTTTTAAATTTAGCACTTAAAATAGAGAGTTACTTCTGGGAAATTAAATGATAAATACATAATTTTAAATAACCAAATTAACTCAAATAGAACATTTTTTTATCCTAGATTTTTCCGAGTGCCTGGCTCAGAGAATTCGATGAGGAAAAAATGGGGGAAACGGGGCAGGACATCATCGGCGGGGGTTGGCGGGTGCAAGGGACAGATTATTTATTATTTGCCTGCGGAGATTTCATTTACACAAAGAGCCTTTCGAGCAGCGAGAAGTGCATTAAATCATCAATTGTCTCGATCGGGGTTTATTAAGAGCTGAGAAGAATAAAAACGGGGAAAATCTGTGTAAATATATTGAGGGGGGGGGAAAAGTGAAGGTCTGGGGGCCATTTTTCCGACACTGATGTTTGATGTTTGAAGCCTTAAGCGGAAAGGGGGGATTAATATGTGTTTCAAGGATATTTTTGATATAATCGGTGTGGTATTAGAATGTTTAATAGATATTAACTTATTTTTAGGTATTACTAATTGGAATTTTAATCAATTAAACCTTTTCGTATATCTACAGCAGAGTAATTCGATTAAAAAAGAAATGTTTAAATTATCTTTAAACTTCCCTAGTCATTATATTCCCTTAAATATAATTTGTATTCCTAATTTTAATATTGTAATATATACATATACAATTATCTTCAATATATATTATTCAAATTGGATGTTGTATTAGTTAAATTAATATTCTATGAAATATAAGAAGACATCTCCGAACTCTTTAAAAAATGTAATAATAATGTTAAAATAATTAAGAAATGTTTTAATACTCTTTGAACTTTCCTAGTCCTAATACTCTCTTAAATATAATTATTATTCAAGATTTTAATTAATATTTCTTAAAATATAAGAAGACTTCTCTGAACTCTTTAAGTAACTCTCCAGAAATATACAAAAATTATATTGTATTTTCACTTGGAAATGTATACTAACCACATGGCATATAAATCCTTTAAGAAACTCCCAGAAAACCAGAAACAATAGGCAATTTACACACCTTTACTCCGGATAATCCCCCCCCCCCCCCCCCCCCCCCCCTTCCGGTGGTTAGAAACCATTTCGAGATCCGTCCAATTACGTATACGCCGCATGTGACGCTTGAGAAGTGCCCCCCGCGCAGGTAAATCGCAAATTCCGCAAATCCGAAAGCAGAGATGACCGGTTAAGTGCGAACATTTGGCCATTAGTTGGACCTAATTAGCCGCAAATTGGTGGCACCATCGGGTCAATGGCCAGAGCCAGAATCAAAATCCAAATCCGACTCCGAGTCACAGGCAGAGTCAGAGTCAGAGTCAGACAGAGGTAACAATTAGGGAAAAGGTTTGACTGTAATTTGGCTTGATTTGCTGACTGACCGCCGTTGCAGTTGTCCTTTCGGAAAATGCAACTCCAGGACATTTTTCCCGTCCCCCGCCGTTTCCCGTGCCCCGTGCCCCGTCCCCAAAATAAAATGCCTTCATGTCACTGTCGCGACGCTTTTTGTTGCTAGTGTTTGCTTCGCTTCACTCCGTTGATGTTGCTGCTGTAGCTGTTGCTGTTGCTGTTGCTGTTGCTGTTGCTGTTGCTGTTGCTGTTGCTGTTGCTGTTGCTGTTGCTGGTGTTGCTGCTGCCGCTCGTACAACTGTCCAAGTGACAGCTGCCGCCGTGACTGTCAGCCGCCGCCCCGGAAAAAAAGCCACGCCAAAAACAACAGGGGCACAAAAAAAAAAAGAGTCAAGGTGAAAAGCGGTTGTGTTTATTCGAAGAAGCGAATGCACTTTCAGGAAGGAAATACGATATTTAATAAGTCAATAATATAATAAATTATAAATAATTTAAAGAAAATATTAAGAAAAGTATCTAGGTAATTTATAAAATAATAAAAATACCATTCTGCAACAAATAAATAAATAACATTTGGTCTTAAGTGGCCGGTCAGAAAAAAAATGCAAACAGCTTCGAACATCTACCTTTAAATGCAAAATAAAATATTTTAAAAATATTTAAATTACTTACGCTTTTACAAAGTCTCAAAACGAATCAAAGTAACCCACTTGAAAAAGTGTAAAAACCGATGCGAGCCAGCTCTGCAGCAATGCGCAATCAGTTGCAACGCAATTTGATTTTGTCGCTTCATGGCTCATGCACCGCCCCAGCCTCCGTCTCCGCCGCTGTCCCTGTTCCTGTCCCTGTCCCTTTAACCCCTTGACCGATCCCCCCCTTCCCGTTTTCCGATTCCCTTTTCCCTTTTTCCCGCCCCCAGCCCCTGCACTTTCCACCCATAAAGTGCACATGTCGCTCCATGTTCACAGTGACATTCATTCGCCGTCGCAGCGCTTTCTTTTCCACAGCCATAAAAAGTTTCCGGCCAGCACTCGTCCCCTCTCTGTCTGGCCAGTGTGATTGTTTCACCTTTGACCCCCCGCCCCAGGCCGGGGCTGGGGCATTTTTTGGCAATTTATTTGACGGCTTCAAGTTGCCGACGTTGCTGCGGTTGCAAAAGTGCATTAGCCGCTGCCTGTCATTCATGGAATCAAGTGTTATGCGGCTGTCACAAAGCCGGGCATCGGGCATCGGCAGGGGGTTAAGGCTGCTGCTGGCCCCATTGGTCAAGGGGTTAAGCGGGGGCAGCCCCCCACGTTTTTGTTGTGCGAACTTCAGCCTCTGCCCCTGCCTCTGCCCCGGCCCTTGCCCAGAATTTAGGTAGTCGCGGTCAGCGATTTAGAAGGCTTAGATGGTGATATTGTAACTGGCATTTTGTGTCTTTCTGTGAGAGAAAAGTTATGCCTTGATTGGTCCTTGGAATGATACCAAAATCTAATAATAACTGCATTTTGTCAATTTTATAATTATTGTTGTATTTTTGGAATTATTTAATAAGCGGTTTTAGATCTTAAATAAATATAAAGAATATACTTTTAAAAAGATTAAAGATTAAAAGCCATAATACATTTTATATTTTACAAATAAGTTATAAACAAATATTTACAAATAACACGAATTATGTAACTATATAAATCAAGATCTAATTGTATTTTTGGCATAAAGACGCTCCTTGTTTTATTTTACTTTATAGTTTTAATTAAAGCAGCTTTTCTTTTTAAAGTTATATAGTACATATATTTAATTTTTATTTAAGGAGGAATATTTATTTAGTTCTCACAAATTGAAAACATATTTTAAAATCATCTATATTTGTGTCAAGATCTTTTTAATTCATTACTTATCTTTCTTTTTAAATACTTTAGGTTACACCTTATTGCTGTATATGCCATATTGCAATCTTGTTTATTTCTTTGTATTCTCCCTATCTTGAATTTGTAGGTTTAAGCTATAATTTTTTTGTGCAAGTCTGAGAGCGTTAACGACGCTGGCGCATCCGTACCCCGGCTCCTGTTCCTGCTCCTGCTCCTGCTCCAGCTCCGTTGTTATTGTTATTGTTCTTCCTTTGTTTATTTGTTGTTATTATTGTTGTTGCTGGTTTTTAGCACTCAATTGATTTTGTTGTTATTGTTGTTATGGCCGCTGCTTGCATTATGGCATATATGTGTATCTGTGCATATATATGACTCTTTCCTTTTTTGGGTTTCCTTGTTGATATTCGAGTGTTGTTTTTTTTCTTTTTCTTTTGGTGTTTTCCTCGGTTATTGCTGGATTTTTTCGCCCTGCAATGTGCAGTGAATTTTTCTGCCCCCTTTCCACACACACACACACACACGCACTGCGCCCGCCCCCCTTGGATTTTCCTGGACAGCTCGTTTGTGAAATACCCGAAGCATTGCGGTCGCCATATTGCGTTTGCATACACGCCCACATGCCAAACACAGATACTCTCTCGCATGCACACACACACACACGGAGATATGGCAATTTCTACAGCAAGAGGAATTAATAACTATATCGTAATCATTTCAAATAGCTATTTAATGAGCCACAAATTAATTAGCATTAATAATAAATATTTTCGTGATTTTTCGAAATGTGATTCTTTGTTAAATTTATGAACAATAAATAGTAAAAGTTCTCTCTGTCCTTTCAGAAGAATTTAAGAGAGAATGTCTTTGCTCTTCAGATTATTTTATTAAAAAAGAAATAACTTTGATATGCTTAAAAATGATTTAAACTTCAAATTACAGAAAATATTACAACTACTTAATAATATCTAGTTCTCCATTATATTTATTTTAATTAAGCTTCTTGCATTTTTGACGTTCATTTAATTTCATTTATATGAAATATGTATCTTGACTGTTATTAATAAATATTAAACGAATATTAATAAAATATATTTTATAAATGAACTATAATATAATTATATATAATATACATTTAAGTTATATATTATCTATGTTGTATTAATCCGATTTTTATGCTTGAAACCTTAATATATGTACATATAAAAATATAAATATTATTTATTTATTTTAATTTATTTAAATTTAATCCCCCATTTAATGATATAATAATGAAGAGATCCTCTAGCCTTTTGGACTTCTGGAAATGTCCTTATATGGCCAACCCATATATGGAGACAAAAACCCATACACGGACACGGACACGGACACGGACACGGGCACACGCACACATTGACAAGCGCGTATTGATGGCCATGTTTCATGCGCCGTTGTCAGCCAAATTTAATGCGCGCCGCAAATATGCAAGGCCACCCAAAAACCACCCATTGTCGTCCTGCCACCGCCAACCTCCCTCCCCTTCCCCCGCTGGTGTTCCTGTAACCCCCCGCCTGCACAACCCAACCCCTGCGCGGCCACCCCTGTTTCTCGGACAGCGCGACTTTTCATTTGGTCATTTAATAAAATGCAATGCCCAGTCGCCATGTGGACAAAGGGGGCAGCCATGGGTGGCGATAACGAAGGGGCGGAATCAGAGCCCCTCAGAAACTCCATCAGCCCCATCAGCACCCTCTTAGCCCCGCAGGCCCCCCTCCTCTGCTTTATTACAACGTTGGGAAGCAAAATTGTTGTTGGATTTATGGCGGCATTACATGACATGATTAATGGGCTCCAATAGCGAGAAAAACAATGGGGCGTGGGGGGAGAGGGGCAGAGGGGGATGGGGGGGTGAGGGGGTCGCAGGACAAAACCAGGACAATGGACACGCCGGCAAATGTTGACCAGAAGGCGGATTTAAAACACAGCTCCATCAGCATCATCATCGGCGTTCGGCCAGCGTCATCGAAGGTTGCATCAAAGCAGCTGCCACTGTCACTGCCAGGGGGGAAGGGGGCCTGGGGGGTCAGGTTAACCCACCAAAAAGGGAGTACCAAAAATCGTTCAGAGAAGCCTATAGTTAAAGGACCTTCAAACAGCTTTTGGGGAGTTTAAATTTCAACTAAATTAAAATGTGATCGAAGCAAAGCCTTTTACAATTTTAAATTTTTAATTTAAATATTCTTAGCATATTAAAAATATTTATAAAATCAAATGTAACCTAAAATTATAATAAATGCAGCTCCAAAAATTCTTTAAAGAAGTATAAATTAAGGCTGAGAATGTGTTTAACTGTGTGAGTATAAATATATTCAATAATTGAAATTATAAACTTTGCTTAAATACTGTTCAACAGTGTGAGGAAATCCTTTTCTTAATTATTCTTTCAAGTTTTATCCCGTGAACTTCCTATATATACTTGGCTATTTAAATATCTCCTCCCAAACTTATCCTCCTCTTGACTAGTCTTGGCTTTCCACTCCTTTCCTTTCCTTTTAAATACAAGCTTGCTTGCAGTCTAATTAAAGCAAAGCTCATTGCTCGCTTTTGGTCTTTCCATTATCATCGAAGAGGAAATATCTTAACCATCCCAAAAAGCTGGCCATACACCATAACATTTGTGACATTTCCGCTATGCAAATGACTCCCAATTAGTTCAATCTGCCATTGGCCATGGACACCTGAGCCCCCCTGGAAAACTCCATAAGGCGAACTCCGCAAATATGACACACTCAGACAGGAGCTCTTAACTCTTGACTCTGCTCCTGTTCCTGCTCCTCCTCCAGACGAGGCAATCAATGGGAATTGAACGGGAACGGAAAATGGAAAATCGAGAATGGAAAGTGGGGAATTCCGAAAGCCAAACCGAAGCAGCTCCCAATTACGGATGCGAGTGCCTGGGATAGCACCGGCTGCCTCGCTTACGATTCGTTTATTCTGTTGATCCATCAAATTAAAAATGTAATGCTCCAACATTTAAACACCCTAATGCAGCAGACCCGGTGACCCGGGGAGGGGGGGGTGGATGGATCAGGGATCACTAATAAGTGCAATCAGTGAGCGACGGCCAAGTCTCTCTTCACTGAGTTCCAGTTACAGATACAGTATTTGTAGCTGTTCCTGCATATGTATCTGTATCTGAATCTGAATCTGAATCTGTCGCCCCAAACTGCAGTTTGCCTTTTGTTTTTGCACAGCTTGGTTCGCTTTTTTTGTTTTATTTTCGGCATTCGTCTCCTAATGAACTCCCTCGACGGCGGGCAAGGGGCTGCAAAAATCAGTAACACTGAGAAAAAATTATGAGAAGGACTTAGCAATAGCTTCCATCAGTTTAGCGCTTTGCTTTCAAGTCTCAATATTTTTTGTGACACATTTAAACATTTTAAAAGATTAAACATTAAAGGTAATGGATGCTTAAAGCTTCTTAGATAAAACAAATAAATTAAAAAAAGAATTAATAAATATATAAAATTCCTTATGAAATCTTTAAAAATATATCGAATCTATAGAAATAGATCGGGGCACGTATTACAGTGCAGCATTCCGCGAGGTGAAGCTTGGGTATCTGAGAAGTCCTTTTGCTTTCTACAGTAATGTTTTTGATAAAACATTTAAATAAATATCTAAACGTTAGCACTATCCTTACATGATTTAATTAACTTTACGTACACTTTCTTATCTTATTAAAAATGTAAAAAGGAAATAGTTTGTATACTTCCTACTCTTATTAAAGGTTAAAAAAAAGAAAATACTTCTCCCAGGCAAATAGCTTCTGATAATTAAAGTAATTTTAAGAGTTAACCGATTTATTAAAGTATGTAAGGCATTTATTTTATTGCTAATAACCGCAATAACTTTATTTCTTCCAGTGCACTTGAACCATCAAGTGGCATCAACGTTGCGATGATTTCTGCTTGTTAACATGGCTACCGTAGGAGGTCCGCCCCGCCTCGCTCCTTTTCCAATTCGGTTCAGTTCGGTTCGGTTTGGTTTGGTTTGGCTTGGTTTTCCTGTCTTTCGAGTTGGGAATTCTGAAAATTTAACTCGCTTTTTTGGCCTGTTCCAGGGGAAAAGTCAGGCGGGGAAGCGGTAACGGGAACGGGAACGGAACTGGGGTACTGCCATAATTCCTCGTCGACATGTCAACAGAGTGCCTCCATCCACAAGGAGCGGGGATTGGCTGCCAAAAACAGTTTCCACACCGATGCGACAGACTCTCGGCAAACGGACAGGAATCCGGACTCACGGACGGCATACGGACGGAGTTACAAGCGGATGGATGGACGGACGGCGGGCGGACTGAGCAGAGCGGAGCGACGACGTGTTAGTTCATTTTGATTGCTAATTGGTTTGTTAAACAATGGCGTCGGATGGGGGTTTTAACGAATTGCCCAAAAATGCAACGAGTCGAGAAGCTAACAGAGGTTGGATTCTGCCAAAAACTTTGGGGTAAGATGGTAGCAAATATTATCCATTAAGGAGGTTGCTGTGACGGTCTTGAGTTTCGTTGTTTCATCGGGAAGAACCTAAAATTATTGCAACAATTTAGATTGGTTTTCTGAAAAGGATTACTCCTTAAAGACGGGTCTCAATTCTTTATTATTTCTTTTATTTAAAGATAGAAATGCTGGCATGAATTCATGATAATTTGTTTTATTTTTTACTTAAATTAAATAAAAGTTACTTTCTTAGCAATATATAAATATGACACCCTTTTTTCCTTACTAATTCTTCAAGTAACCCTCTCAGCCTTTCTGTTTGCGTTCATCTCGAGTTAAGTAATTTCCACGAGCAGCTTTCCCTGTTGACATTGACTGACCGCAAAGAAGGGGGTGGAAAAGCGGAAAAGAGCTGACTAGAATTTCCCCATTCTGTCAGCTTTCAACTTCAATTTTCCCTGGCAGAAATAAACTGAGCAGTAAAAATAATTCAAGTTATTATAACCAAAGCCAACAATAATCACATAAAGATAGAGTAGACTTTTCATTATAAATAATATAGAGAGACTTGGACTAATTTAAAAATACAGTTTTACCGACTTGGAATATATGAAAAAATTAAGCGAACTTTTGCCTCAGTCTGAGCTTATAATTCCTTTAAAATCGACAGTTTTTAAGACTGAGGAGCAATCAATTTGGCTTTCACGGTGACTTGCGGCCGCTGGTTATTTCGCAAGCCTAATTGTCTGACGCTGCGGCCCGATCCCGGATCCACGGTTAAAGGCAGGTGATTCGGGATGTCCTTGTTATCCTGCAACAAGTGAGACAACCGCATAATCCACAGCAACCACAGAGGCCACACACTCTCGCCCGCACACGGCGGTGCATTTATAAATTTGCAAGAGCTCTGCAAAAAGCTGAAAAATATTGAAAAAGCGATCTCTACACAATTGTCCATAAAGTGGACACTTTTTGTGGCGATTTTTTTTTTTTTTTTCTGTATTGTTTTTATTATTTTTTCAGTTGTTATTGCCGCGGGGTGTCATTGTTTTTGCCCGTGCGACCACAGTAAGGATTAAAGCGGACAGTAAAGCGGACGGGGCCGTGACCGTTGTGACGTAACAATGTGGCTAACAAAAGCAAACACACACAAGCACGGCCGGCCGGCCGGCGAGCGGACTCGATGATATTGACAACTTTTTAATCACTTAATAAATTCAATAAAATTAAATGCGGTTAAGCGTCAACAAGGACAATCAATCCCCATCTCAATCCGGTGAACCCTTTCATCCCTGCCAACAGCCTGACTGACTGACTGACTGAGTGACTGACTGTCAATCAGGCGTTTTGCAAAAATCCTCAAGCGCTGACAACGAACAAAAGACTTGGACAAATGCCCCAGAAAGGACTCCACATTGAGTCCACTCCTCTTCAAGGATGCCCAGGCCTAGTCAAATATTTAAGTGCCCTTTTTTTGGGGAAATTGTTTGTTCGGGGCTTAAAATATAAAATCACTTGGGTCTGACAGTGAGTTAACTTCTGCTAGAGTCAAAAAATATTAAATATGTTAAGAGGAGAATTAAAAAATCGAGTTAAATTAAATATAGAAAAGGTTTCTAGATTATTTTCCTGATTTGCCATAAGGAAAGAACATCCACACTTCGGTTTTCTTTGCCATCTTGCCTTCATGGCATTTTTCAACAGTTTCTCCCTTTGAAGGACATTTAATTAGCGTGAATTATTTTGTGCGCAGCATTTTAATTTAGCAAATTAAGTGGCGCGGTCCGAAATCATCGATGTTATGGTTATCTCCGCCTCAGCCTCAGCCTCAGCACCACCCACCTCCCAGCCTTAATTCCCGACCCTTCACGAGCAGCAGACTCGGATTTAGCCAGGTTAACGGAGGGAATGGAATCTCAGCTATTGGGGATTATGTCGAACCAGCGACTAATTGGCCTGAGAGGGCTCGGGCTCGGCTCATTGGAGTTAATTTTATTTCCATGCTCCGTGTTTTCCTTGCTTTTCCAGCGTTCTAAGCGCATTAGAAACGAAAAAAAAAGTAGAGACATCCAGGAAGAGAAAGAAGTCTGGGGTTGCGGGTTAACCGCGAAGGCCTCCGACTCCGGCCTTTCAGTGGGATCCATCACTCTGGGTGACAACTAACAAATTGCCAACATTGGCATTTAAATTGTAATGCCTTTAAAAATTGACAGAGCCCCTTAAAGTTTGCCCAGACAATTGACTCTGCTCGCGTGACACTTTGGATTTTGTGATTTTGCGGCCCAGGATTTGGATTTTGTGTCCACCTCCTCATCCAGCCCAGCCGCGGCGCCTCCCTTTCATGGCCACATGCAATCAGCGCTGACCAACGCATTTCATTAGCACCAAATTAAGCAAAAATCACCCAAAAAAAGGCCACACAAAAATTGCCCAAAAATATTCCTTAAATAGAGTCGACTTTGGATTAGCCTAGTTTGGGAATATATTAGGGAAAGGTCTTTACTCTTGGGTTAATATTTTAGCACTTTTATTAGTACACTCTCCTGTATTTTATATATTATTTGGTGTAGTATTTGTTGACCTTAAAAACGTTGAATAATTTGTTATTGGTGTCCTTGTTAAGCTGTCGTTAAGTAAGTTATAGTTTAACTACTTTAAATGCATTTTGAAAGTATCTGTAACTTCTTTTCGATTGAATTTATTTCTTCTTAAGCTTATTATCCTATTTCTGTAATAAGTAATGATTTTATTATTGCTGTCATTTTGTATTATTTCTCATACTGAATTTGTTTCTATTTTTCTTAGTCATTTCTTGAGCTTTTTGTGTTATTTTTTGCTTTATTAATCTGTGTAGAATACCAGCCTAAAATGCCTTCCAAATTCAGCTAGTCGATCATACTCCGCCTAGAGGGTATTCCTCACTCAAAGGCAATTGCAATTCAACCATTTGCAAGCACAAAAAAAAACGAAGGAAAAAAAAAAGAAAATAAATAAATAAGAAGAAAAACAAAAACCGAAACGAACTCGCCTCATTTCGTTTGTAATTTGTTGGTACAACAGTACAACAGTTCTTTCACCTCGCGGAAAAGCCCCCATTTTCCCCCGCCACCGCCCCCGCCCCACCCCTCCAGCTCTTTGTAATTTCTGGCCAACCATTTTCCATTGGCATTGCATTGGCCATTTTTATATTTTCGGTTCATTTCGCTGGCCCCTCCTCCGCCGCCTCTGATTTTCATTTGGACCCCCATTCCCCCATTCCCTCCATCACCATTTTCCGCTTCTTGTTTGTTTTGTTTTGTTTCGCTCGGCGATTCGTTTCGTTTCGTTTCGCGTGGCGCGGTTTCGTGTATCTTTGTATCTCGCCCCGGTGTATCTGTGTGCCCTGTGTCTGTCTTTGTATCGGCATAGGCATTTTTCGGCTGGCTCTCCAAACCGCCGGCAATCACACACAAGCCACCTCAGAAGCGCCAACAAAAATCGCAGCTACAACTCAACAATTAAAGCAACAATTGCATAGAAAAAAAAGAGCTGGAAAACATAGAGGGCTCTCATTAACTCAAAAAAATATGAGAAAGGCAATAAAAATAAAGAAAGCTATTAAGCAATTAATTAATAAAAAAAATGTATTGTCAGCTAATAAGCACTTTAATAATATTCCAATAACTACGCCAACAGATACACCAACATATTGTTTCGGAAGTTATTCCAACTGAAATATTGCAACAAACTGATAAAGCTTCTATAAAGTGATAAATAAAATCAGAAAATACTTACCACTTGAAAGACAACCTCAATATAACTTCACCAACACTCCATGCCAAATACAGAGCCTTACCAACACTCTTACAACAACAGTCAAGATCAAACAGCAGCTTCAATTAAGCTTTACCAACACTGTCCTCGAACACAAAATATACAGACTTACCAACACTGGCATCGGCCGGCAACAGCTAAGATCAAACGCCAAGCACAGCAGCAACATCAAAAGCAACATTCAACAACAACTACACCAACATGCTGGCTACATAAAAAACAATCAACAAAGAAACTCAACATTAATGGTAAACAAATAAACGGCAAAAACAACAGCAGAAGCGCCGAACGAAAAACAAAAGGAAAAACCAAATCCAAACCAGAAGAAAATCAAGCAAAAGGAACAACAGTCAACCAGCGAATACGCGAATACCAAAATAGTTTTGCACGCGCCGATTTTTAAACAAAAGTGGCGCCACCAATCCAGCCCACCCCCTCTTGCCTCAAATGCACAAAAAGCCCCGACGACTCTGGACGCGGAAAAACATGGAGAAAAGTGTAAAACACATTGTGAAAATGTAAATTTTCCATTGATTAAATGCGAAAATGCAAGTGGAGCAAAAAGATAAAAGAATAAAAAGAGAACGGGGAGCGGCCTGTGGAAAAAGTGATGCGGTTCCAACTGTGAGAGGAGTCATTACGGTTACAACTATTTTTCGGCAAAATATTCGAGCAAATATTTGAGCCAGGCAGTCGAAAATTCGAAATTCGCAGCTACAATGGGATTCAGTTCTGAAAATCGCTGCTTTTCCTTTTCTTTTTTTTGTATTTGGAACGGAGACATTCCCTTCAAGTTTCGTCAATGAAAAAGCTCACTTTATTCACAATGTTTTTTATATTTATTGCAAATTAGTTTACACTATCTGGAAATTATATTTAAATAATACTGAGAATGTGTCTTTTTGGAATGCCCTCTTAAAATTATATCTAAGACTTTTGCCATTATATTTTATATGTTGCAATATTCTGTCAAAAGTGAAGCCTTCTGCCTCACTTCAGATTTCAAAAGTCAAAAGTTTTTTTGCGATGAAAATAAAACCAATAACGGCTTTGATTTAATAATAAATTGAGAATATTTCCGAGTATAGCCAACATTTTTCAAATTGGTGTGTCAACTTTGATTCCACGAAATGAAAGCCTTTAATTTAATTTACAGATTTTAAAACAATGGATATCCATCCATGAACTTTAGCCACAGGAGGTTTGCATGTATATATATATTTTTAAATAATCCCCACCCATGACGATTTCCTCCGGCAACCTTGACCAATCGAAGGCAAGGTTGCTAGGCAGGGGGGTCGACATATAGATATATATATCCCTCTGTGTATATCTGCATGAAACGACCTTGACGGCCCACACACTTTGGCCAAGGTGTTGACCAGCAAAAGAAGATAACTCAATGGCCATGCACTCGACTGTGCGGTTAATGGCCTCGACAAATTTCACTGCGGTTTTCCAACTTCATCGACGTGGCGTGTCCTTTCCGCATCCGTATCCCTATCTCAACATGTGCATCTGTATCTGTAGCTGTAGCTGTATCTGTATCTGTATCTGTCACTGTTGGCGTACTTGTATCTGCATTTGCGTCCTGGTGCTGGCGACGAAATCGAGTTAGTTATGCCAATTAATGCGACAATTGCCGAAAAGTGAGCTCCTGCGGATCCAACGATGTTCCCTAATCACCAATAATCCGCATTAATTGCCATCAATTTGGGCTTGGCCATGTCCATGTCCTGCGGTCAGCAGATGTCCTTCGACTTTGAGGGGCATTCCATTTTATTTTCAACTGGAATATGACTCAAAGGAATGATTTCAAATATTATAAATTGAGAGACTGAATAATAATTAAATTTGGAAAGGGGATTGGCAGTATTTCTTAATCTTTTTAAATATTTAACTTAATAAAAATATGTAAAATCTTTACAAAGCAAAACATGTTGGTTCTTTTAATGTGTAGACATATATTTATATATAACTCTGTTCCTTATCACCTTCCGTCTGCCCACCCATATTTTATAATTGATAAATAAAGAGATACGCTTAAATTATTTTGATTCATCAAATGAAAGCGTCAGACACCTGGATTTTTCCCCCCAGCTGACAACCGCAAATGCGAGTTGCTGTTATCGATGGGGGAGCGGTCGAATACTCGAGAGATAAGTTGAAGTGAAAATATTAATTCGTGGTCGGTTTTCCCACCAGCTCACTCTGATAATTCAATTGCGGAATTTCTCAATTTTTTTTTGTGGTTAATTTTAAATAAAGCAAATCGGTTTCCGCTGTCCATCGATGATAAACAAAGGTTGTTTACTTTTTTTCAGTAGATCATCACCGGTAATTATTTGTACAATCCGATCATTTTGAAATAGTAAAGTTATCAATGGATAGATCTATACTTTTAGGTGAGAAATATATTTAATTTATATTTAAATTATAGATTGTCCTCCGAAATACTTGTTTTAAAAACGTATCTTTGTAATATTCTATAAACCAACGATGGAACTTTTTTTAAGAACCTGAAACTAGCTGAAAATGATAAAAAGAAGATCAAGGTTTATTTTGGAAATAAAAACAAATGCTTTGATTTTTTTTGTAAATAATTTTTGTGTGTGATTTTTGTTTTTTATTTGGTTTTGGGTCAAATTCGTTTTTTGTGTTAAAGATTTTCTGTTTCTTTTCGCGCTAAAACTTACAGCTAGACAAAAAAATTGATTTCTCGCTTAGACGACTAGTTAAACTTATAAATTACAAATAGCTAAATTCGCATATATTATCCACAAAAAAATGTAAAAAAAAAGAGAGTGTGTTACAGCTAGTTATCTATATACAAAGTGTGTGTTTGTTTGGTGAAAATAATTTGGGAAATTGAACTAAAGTTTTTTCTTTTCTTTTTTTTTTAGTTTTCTCTTCGCTTTTCTGACTTTCTGATGATTCTAATCTCTGTGTTTTCCTTTCGCTTTCGCTAAGATTTTCTTGGGGAAGATCTCGTGAAAATTGGGAGGCGCCTCGGGGCTCGAACTCGTCGCACGATTTTATGAATCGAGCATAAAACTTCGCCGGAGCTCGAAGTCCTTGGGGTTTGAGTTGTTGTTTTGGGGGGGGGATTGAGTTTTCTATTCGCTGTCGGTTGGGTTTTCCGCGGCTGCTGCTGCTGCTGCTGCTGTTTTCCTTGACTTTCCACTGATGAGGCTGCTCCGTTTGCCGGCCGGAGGCGTCTAACTTAATACACTATATCACAATTATCTTTTTTGCTTGCTTGCTGCCGCTCTGCGCCGCCGCTTTTCCACTTTTTATCACTTTTTTTTTGGGGGGGAAGGGTAGGAGGTAGGAAAGGATATGGGGAATCCTTGCAACCCCCTAGTAGGGCCGCCACACGGTCTTCTGCTGGACGGCGGCACTCTTGAGCTTGGTGGCCGCCGGTATGCAAGTGGTCTCCGGCGAGGGCACCTCCGTGGCGGACGTCTCGTGGTAGAGGGGCTTCATCGCCGATGGCGCCTTGAGGTCGCAGCGCATGCGGATGGGCGTGATCGGGGCAATGTGGTGCGCCGGCGAGCTGCGCGTGGAATCGATGCTCTTGTCCAGATCGAACTCCGACTTGACCACGTCGATCTGCTCGTCATCGGAGTCGGCATCGGAGGCGGACTGCTCGTGGATGGAGCTCGTCTCGATCGAGGTGTTCAGCTTGAGCAGCACATGGCTCTGGTGGCTCTGCGTCGGCGACGAGCTGGATGGCCTCGAGCTGGCCGGACTCGGCTGGGCGGCCTCCGTGGTCTGCAGCGAGTGCGGATGCAGGGCGGCATTCCGCGCCCTCAGACCCGCCGCCGCGGCAAAGTTGTACGGATGGAAGGCGTGCGGCGTGGCCTTGGCCACATGGTTAAACGGGAACTGTGGCATCGCATAGGCAGCCGCCGGAGCGGCTCCCGGTGGCGAGGGCATCATGGCCGCCGGCTGACCCGCCGAAGCGGCCGCCGCTGCTGCTGCCGCTGCCGCCGCCTGGGCATGGGCATATTCGGGCGTCAAGTTGGAGGAGGCGGAAGAGGAGGCACCGCCGCCGCCGACCGGGGAGGACTGCGTGGCCGCCGGATTCGGGTTGGAGTTGGGGGAAACGGAGGCAGAGGCGGCAGCGGCCTTGACCAGCGCCGGATGATGCACCTGGGCCTGGGCCTGGGCCGCGGCCTGGTGACGGAAGTAGTCCGCATAGCCGTAGGTCATGTACGCCGCGTCCAGCCAGGCGGGATTCAGCATGAAGGGATTGAAGGCGCCGGGATGAGGATAGCCATAGCCTGGAAGGGTAAAAGAAGAAAAACAGGAAATTAGTAAGGCAAAATTCGAGGGGGGAAAACATTTTCTTATAAAGGGAGTTTCGGGAAACGGGTTTGGGAGGGAAAAACTTTGAGATAAGTTTTAGGTTTCTTTCAGAATTTTTAAGGTAATTAATTTGTCATTTTAAATATTAAAAGTGTGAAAATAAATGAAAGTATTTATTATTGAAAGTTTAAAAGCCTTGAATAATGACTTATGTTTGGAAAAACCTTTTAAAAACGTTTAGAAATATTTTTAAAATTTCAAGAAAGTTGGTTTTTGGGAATATCGGTTTTGGGTTTGAACTGAAAACATAATGGAAACTAAAAAACTCACTTTGCTTACTTCTTGGCTCCCGCGGCCCGTCGACCGTCACCTTGATGGCCTTGCTGTAGCTGGCGATCTGCACCGGATACGTGGCGATGGTGATCGTCAGCGTGAAGGACTTGCCCCGCCCCGATCGTCCCACGAAGCGCAGATCATTGAACTTGGCCACCTGGTTCTTCATCGTGGTGGTGCAGTTCCTCAGCTCGCCGCAGTAGTTCTCATCGTTGCCGCACTTGATGGACACCAGTGTGCCATCGGGCACATCATCCAGAGCGATCACCTTGAAGGCCCCCGGCAGCGACTTGTTGGACCGCCAGTGATTGGGCAGGGCGCTGCACAGGATCGAGGGGGAGCCGGTCTGGGCCAGCTCGCCATGGTACTCCTGCAGCATCTCGTGCAGGCTGGCGAACATGTCCGTCATCGAGCTGGGCATCTTGGCGTTCGCATTCGCATTCGCATTCGTGTTGGAGTTCGAGTTGGAGTTGGAATTGGAGGCGGAGGTGGAGGTGGAGTTGTTGGTGCTGAGGTCCGGCGTGGAGCTGCCCGTGCTGCTGGCGGAGTGTGTCCTGGTGTTGTGCGCCGGATTTGTGGAGGGGGCGGCACCCGATCCAGCGACAACATTTCCGGCGGAAATGGCCGCTGCTGCTGCCGCCGCCGCCGCCGCTGCGGCCAGGACCTGTGTGTTGTTGGCCACCATCGTTGGACCCGCTGGCAGATGCATCCTGTATCCTGTATCCGAAGTACGTAATCCTTGGCTAGTTCGGGACACCCACACACACACACAATGCACACAATACACTTGGAAAAAATATATATAGGCAACGCGCTCGAGTTGTTGTGAGTTTATGTTTCTGTTTGCGAGCCTTTCAAAAAAATAGTTTTCAAAATTTTGGTTTGGTTTTTTTCGAACGGATTTCTCCGGCTCTTTTTCGGCTTTCGATTTTTTCGATTAATTTCTGTGTGCGTTCTCGACACGCTAAAGTCGCTGAGTGAACTGATTCTCTGCTGCGATCGCTGGCAGTATTTAAAGTGGACTGCGCTGCTGGCCGGGCCGTCGCTGCCGGCGTCGCCGCCGCCTTCGTATACCTTGCCCGCTTCCACCGGCGCTCGGTCCCGCTCTCGCGCATTGTCCTGGGCGGTATTGGCTACCTACACACGCACACACACATTTTTAAGGGTGCAAGGGGCGCAGGTATCTCTCTGTGTGTGTGTGTGTATATCGAGCAACCACCATTGCCGCCGCAACAACAACCACAGGAAAAATTTCCCATTTTTCCATTGCGGTTCGTGGAGGGAGGGAGGCACACAGCAGAGAAAACAGAAAGCAGAAAACAGAAAAAAGAAAAAAGAAAACAGAAAAAAAAAAACGCAGAAAGGAAAAATAAAAATGCGCGACAGAGAGAGAGAGAGAGAGGAGAGTCGCGGCGGCGCTCTCTGTCTCTCCGGCTGGAAAGGCGCAGGCGGGCGCTGAAAAAAATTGCACCAAAGAAAAACTCAAAAAGAAGAAAAATCCCTCCCTCTCTCTCTCGCTCTCTGTGTACTTCCCTTTCTTTCGCTCGCTCTCTTGGCCAGCGGCAGCGGGCGGTCTGGAAAATGTGTGTGTTTTTCTTTTCTTCTCCACGCACGCCAAAAGGAAAACGCACGGCCGTGCAACAGTTTCCCAGTTGTACCATTTCCCATTCTCCCTTCCATTTCCCGATTCCAGCGGGGCGCGTGTTTCGCTGGCAGGGGGGGGTGCCTATGCCTTCGGCGGGGGCGCAGGTCCTGGCACAGGTAGAAGTCACTGCGCGCCCCCCACCCAGGGGCGTCCTGCCGACAGGGCATGAGGACTCAATTAGGCCGAGGCCCAGGGATCGCGCAGGTCCTTCTGGCCGGCGATCATCGGCGACGGCGATTGGAAGTGGGAATGTCATGTGGAAAGATGGTAAATGCAAATCACAACATTATCAGATATTATCATGATCCTGAACAAAAATATTTCACAAAGTATTTGATATATTATGATATTGGTTAGATATTATATAAATTAACACGCCATCTTATAAAGAGTTTAAATATTTCCTAAATATTGTAGGTCACAAATATTTTCTAAAAATTAACAGATGCCTTAAAAGATAAGTATTCTTTCAAATAAAACAAGTATTATCAGAATTTTAAATGGAACAGATCACAACATTATCAGATATTATCCTGATCCTGAAAAAAATATTCAACAAGGTATTAGATATATTAAGATATTGGTTAGATATTATATCAATAAACACGCCATCTTATAAAGAGTTTAAATATTTCCTAAATATTGTAGGTTCCAAATATTCCCTCAGAATTTTCATATGAGTAAAAAGATAAATATTCTTTCAAATAAGACAAGTATTATCAGGATTTTAAATGGAACAGATCACAACATTATCAGATATTTTCCTGATCTTGAAAAATAATAGTCCACAAAGTATTAGATATATTAAGATATTGGCTAGATATTATATCATTTAACACGCTATCTTATAAAGATTTTAAATATTTAGTATAGGAACAGTTATGCAAAAAGACTTTTCTAAATATTGTAGGTCCCAAATATTCTCTAAGAATTATCAGATGCGTAAAAAGATAAATATTCTTTCAAATAAGGCAAGTATTATCAGGATTTTAAATGAAACAGATAGGGTTTCTTTTTGAATAAGGCTTAATAATATAAAATCCAAATATCGGGAGAGTGATAATAATTATCAATTAATTAAACTTAAATAAAACTAATATTATATCATAAGCATGCCTAAAAAGAGCTCTCCTTGAAAAGTATTTTTAGAATATGACAAACCTTAAACTAGCCAACAAAATGTTAGCAAAAATATCATTAGGATGTCACAAGGATATTCATATTCCATCTCAATCATGTTTTTAGTATATTATTATATTACTCATATGGATAATAATTCCATAATCCACACTATGTTCAATTTAAAAAACCAAACACGAGCTCATTTCTTTATTTATTTCAAGACCGATTCCTTTGTTTCGCAAATGTCCCAAAAATTAGTGTGTTATTCAAAGTAATCTGAAATCCCCGGCTGATCATATTACGGCATATTACTGATACTGATCCCACCTAGCGTTCATTCTTGCCCAATGTTTTCCCTCTCTCTCTCTCTCTCGGGATCCCGCCTCATTCAAGCCGATCTCGGAACTCGATCAACTGATCCCCGGCTCCCTTACCCGAGATCCGTGATCCGTGATCTGCGATCGGCGATCTCCGATCTGGATCAATCCAACTAACACCCTTTGTCCGGAACGGACTATCTAAATTTCACTTCCAGGATCGCTTTAATCCTGATGCTGATCGGGGCGATTATCCTGCGATTAGTCATGTAAATATTTGTGCGCCCTCTCTTTGTCTCTTATCCTCGGGAGTGGCGCAATCCTGCAGTCTTCGATTTCGTTTCCATTTTCGCTGCCTGCAATCACAGATCCTTGATTGGATCAGGTTTGATCTGATCCGGAAGTGTGATACTCGGAAGAATCGAATTATTTCAGAGCCTGTGTGTATCAGTATTTATTTTATACATATATAAAGGAATAATTTACTAGAATTTAAGTTCATAGTTTTATATATTTGTAATGATGGGATTATTGGTATTTGAATTATTAATTACAATCACTTGATTATTATTTAATTTTATTTGGATTTTTTTATTTATTTATTAACTAATTTACTTGCATTATTTTGCCCCAGTGTATCTCAAATCAAATGCCCGACAGGCCAAAAAATTGCGGCCCACCAAAACAACCTTAAAAACGAGGCCACAGGACCCTCTGTTTCTTATTTTTTATGTTTTTTTTGCCCCTTGCATGAGGGGTCTGGCATAGGATTGTTGGGCTCGGAATGGGGCATTTTCCAGGAGGGACTGGAGAGGTGGCCAGGAGGAAGACCAACCAAAATGTCGCGAGAACGCGCCGGCTCTCAGCAGGATAAATCCGACGCACACTTCCAATAAATCGCTGCCGCTGCCTCCGTCGTCGCTGGCAGCGCTGCCTTTGTACGCGCGCGGGCTCTTGCTGCGCGAGGACCTCTTAGGTCCTGAGTTCCTCAGGTCCTGGGGTCCTTCGCTCACACAGGTTAGCGAGCGTGCGACAAGGACGCGGGCGAAATTCCCGCGAAATCAGCGCGAACCGCCGCCGTTCTTGTCGCATTTTTATTTCATTTTTGGATCCTGCTGCGATTCCTTGGCAATTTTCAGCGACAGGAGCCGCCGCAGCACGCGCATAGAACCTTCTTCTACGACCGATACCGATCCCGATACCGATCCCGATCCCGTGGAATAGCCAGCTGAAGAACAGGTAGTAACTGTACCATTCCACAGGAGCCAAGAATAACCCTTTTTTATTGCCCTTTTTTGCGGCAATCCCCACCAAAAAAAAAAATCAAACGCATCTAGCCTAGGTGGAAAAACAGAGAAATCTGCAGACTTTCGGGGCCAGGTATATGGGCCAGGGAACAGGTAATGCCACCGCGCAATCTTAATCCTTTGCTTATGAAAGTCAATCGCCCGGATTAACCAGCACGCCCCGCAAATATTTTGGCCGATTAGCCGCCGCCACGGGCCATAAAGTATGGGCCAACAAAAAATTACGCCCATCCGCGATATTTCGACTACCTGTTTTTACCGAAAAACTCAGTGGATTTCGCTTTTTAGTGTGGGCTTAAGGCAGGATCACCGCGAAGGGATTACAAATAAAGATCGGTCCAGGAACGGGCAGTTGTATAAGTTAATTGAAATCACATGAAAGGTTACAGGAGACTGGTAAGTATTTTACAATAAAATTTAAAGAAGTTTAAAATGCATTTGCATTAAATACATGTAGGAGGATAGTCGGTAAATTACTTTAAAATATGTCTTATTCAACAATAATAAACTTAAGAAAGGTTACAAGATCTTTATTTAATGGTGTAAGCCATATCAGTTATTTTTAGTGATCCCTTTTCAGATACTAAATATTTATTCTAAGTGATCTTGCATTGTTTAAAGATATCTTACTAACCCCAAACTGAAGTAAAACTCCGACCTAGGAAATACAAAAAACTCTGCTTTTCTAAGGACCCTCCAAAGATATCTCTATAAATATTTAAATATAAATTCTGCGCTTACCCCAATCAAAACTGAACTGTCTTCTTATAGAAACAACGATCAATGGAATATTTGAAAATATTTCTGGCTTTTCGAGGACCATCCAAATGCCGATCGTATTTTGTTTTGTGAACTCGTAAAATAGGTCTCATTATACCATCCCCCAATTACCATATCGATCATTTGCATTCTACCGAAGATCCCTCCCTTTTTCTTTGCAGAAAGAGATGGGTGCCAAGAAAGAGCGAGATGCCCGATCCAGGGGTTGGGGGAGGTTCTCTTCTTCGGTTTTTATTTATTTATTTTTTTTGGAACCAACCGTTGGCGAGCAGATGGCAAAAGAAGAATATATATATCCGATCACAGAGGGGTTGATTTATTAATAGAGCGAACGGCAGCCAAGCGTTAAGCGATCGCGCGAGACAGAGAGGTAAATAGAGAGAGAGGGAGAGAGGGAGAGTCCTCTCTCGTGGCTCCGCCTCTCGCTCTCGATGGAAAGAGAGCTATCGTGGAGCTCTTCACTCACCTGCTAGCTAGGCAACACTAAAGCACAGATCCTGCGACCAAGGAGCAGCCAACAATCTGAACAAAAAACTTAAAAAAGCCTCGAGAAAAAGCAGCGGGAAAATAGGGAAAACTCTGGCACCGCATGGAAATTCCAGTGGTGCAGGGGAAATTCTCGCAAAAATGAAAGAAAGAAAAGAGCGGCTCCCAATCGACAGGCATTGCCATACTCTAAAAATGTTGGGGCCATTACTTTGAGCTGTCTTTAAAACTTTGAAACCTATTTAGATTTATTATTTATATATTATTATATTTTATGTAGTATTTATTAAATATATTTATTTAAAAAAAAAACTAAAAATAATGTATATTTACACATTAATTTGACTGAAAAAGTTTAAATTCTAAGCGGATGTCTTGCAAGTTGTACATCTCTGCTTTATTTATTAAAACATTAGTTATAACAGACTGTTAAGTTATTTAAAAATGTATGCTTATAAAATTTATTACCCAGAGCTAGATTTTATCTTAATATCATTATTATTATTTTATCATTAATAAAAATATATTAATAACACATAATTTGAAAGAATATTTAAAGTACAAATAGAAAAAATAAAATAGTACATTAATAAAGTGTGTAAATTAATTTCTCAATATTTTTTCAGAGAACCATGCTACCTAAAAATATCATAAAATTAATATAGAGATAATAAAGGTATATATTTACTGAATACATTAAAAATACCACCATTACCAATTAATTAAACACATAAAAATTGATTCAACAATTTAAATACCAAAATATCTATTCAATTTCACCATAAAGGGCACTTTAAAATTCGTCCTGCCAATTTTCCCGTTTCAGCTTCAAGTTAAAAAAAAAGGAAAACGCAAAAAAATATAGCCACCACAGTGAAAACACTGAGAGAAACCGGCAGCGCAGCGACGGCGACTGCGGCGCTGTGTAAGTGAATTGTGGTTTGTTGTTTTGGTTGTGGCGCTGCCGGCGTCGCAGCCGACGTCGCTGCTTTTCCACCACCAGCCACCCCCACCCCCCGGACGGCCGTGCAACCCCTAGGAAAAAATTACACCACAGCTCGGCTCAGCTCACCACTTTCCATTGGAAAACGCGTGTTTGAGTGATTTTTTTGTCTTACTTTTGGGGGTGGAAAAGCGGGGAATGAGTGTGTTTGGGTTTGGGTTTCCTTCTGTGTTTTTGCCTTTGCTTTTTGCCTTTCCCGTCTGGGTTTTCGATTTGTTTTTTTTTTTTTGGTTTTGGGTTTCCTTTTTTTTTTTTTGCGTTTTGTGTTTTGCCTTGGCGACACTCCCACAAAATTGTGTTTTGGTTAGGTGCCCAAGCATTGGCTGGCTCACTCCTCTCGCTCTCAGGTCTTCCTCTCGCTTCCCCCGGCCCTTTTCCCCCGCTTTTCCACGCCACAATTTTCCTGGGCAGCTGTTTGCTGTTTTTTTTTTGTTATTGCCTTTGGCCCGTGTGCGCTGCTTTTCCTGGCCGCATCCTTGGGACACATGTCACGGCATTTTGTTTGTATTTATTTCGTCGATCATTTGTGCTCCCTGTTTGCACATATTTTCTTCATTTTCCTTTATTTTCCCTTTGCTTATTTACCTTGGCAGTAGCGGCGATCCATAACCATTTTGGATCGGGGAAAATAAATAGAAAGAATTTTCTTTCGGGGCCCGCGACAATTAGCCAAGGAAAAACTGGAAGGAGGTGAATGTTTTGGGGGAAAAGACATCTGCAGCTGCCTGATCGGTGTTGAAATCCTAATGATTCCTCGCGATTGTTACAAATGTCATCTACAAATTGTCTAAAAAAGAAGTAAGTAAAAAATATTCAACAATAGAGGAGAGGAGGAGTGTTGCAAGTTGTTTTTTGTGGACTTGACAAAGGATCTTCGGTTATGTTTGGGCTAGTTTTTGTCAATAAAGGAAGGTCCTTTCCCCAGATGTTTGGATATGATCATATTTTACCGAGGCGGCTTTTTTTGTATAGTTTTTATAGGAATTCGTTACTATTTGCTGAATTTATGATTTTAATGATTTATATAAGTTTTTATAATGGTTGTTCACTTTGATTCTTTGCTAGAATACTTTTTTTTAAGAACCTGCAATAATAGTTTTTATAGGAATTCGTTACTATTTGCTGCATTTATGATTTTAATGGTTTTTTATAAGCTTTTTAATGTTTATTCACTTTGATTCTTTACTAGAATAATTTTTTAAGAACCTGCAATAATAGTTTTTATAGGAATTCGTTACTATTTGCTGAATTTAAGATTTTAATGATTTTTATAAGCTTTTTAATTATTATTCACTTTGATTCTTTACTGGAATAATTTTTTAAGAACCTGCAATAATACTGGCCAGGCTCTAGGCCGCTTTTATGATCTACATTCGCCTTTTTTAATATTATATTTATTTATTTCCCCGTGCTTATTGTGCCCTAAAATAATACTCTCTATTAAACGTTAATCAACTTGATTTTCCCAAGCGGATTTATTTCAAATATATTTTCCAGCGCCAACCAACCAACCGACCGTTCCGCCTTTTTCCGTTTTCCGTTTTCCATTTTCCCAAACCCGGTTTCGGCGCTTTCAAAACGCAAAAACGCCCTGCTATTTCCCCGGAGCGGCGCTAACTTCTGAACTGCAACTTTTGGCTTTTGTGATTGAGACATGTCGCTGCCTATATGTGGCCTTAGCTCGGATATACGGCATATACATAGCACGCTTCACACAGGAGTAGTGTATGGACAAACCCTCGACTTTGATGGGCAGACAATGTGCAGATTAAAACTGAAAATCCGTTAAGCCCGCCCTTAAAAACTTTGCATTTAATGCGATTGCGATTGCGACCCCTGGCGATAGCTGGCAATAGCTGGCAGGAAACTGAATCTCTGAACGGAACCAGTTTCCATCTCCATTCCCATTTTTGATATATGTGAAATATAGTATCGGGTTTCGTACATACTATAATTGGCGGCCATTTTTGAAGTGACAAACAGATGCCGCAAATGCCGCAATTTTTGGTTGCAGGGGAGCCCCTTTCGGAATTGGATGGTTCGACTTGGCTCCTCCGGTTGCCGCCGCTTTTCCTTTATTTTTTTTTTGTTTCCCACATGTTTTTGCATTTTTTCCTGCCATTTTCCCCACTTTTTTCCAGCCACTTTTGTATTATTTTCTCCCAGGCAGGGGCTTAGACGAAAGGGGAGGTTAGTTTTCTGTGTTTGCTGTTATTTTAAAGCAATAGTTTTTAATATATAAATTTAATATATAAATAAATTCGCTTTAGGTTATTGTTTTTGAGCAATAGCTGAACTATTTATTTAATATATTGTTTATGCATTATCCGCTGAAATATTTAGACTAAACTTTAAAAAAAATATGTTTACTTTTAAGATATTTATAAAATGAATTATTTATAAGCTTCATTCAGTTACTTTGCAGTATATTATTGTGTGGCAACCCTATTTATTTTAAATAACATATTTATTTCCTTGAAATGTTTATATGTTTATTTTTAAGATATTCATAAAATGAATTATTTATAAGGTTAATTCAGTTACTTTGCAGTATATTATGTTGTGGCAACCCTATTTATTTTAAATAACATATTTATTTCCTTGAAACTTTCATACTTACTAGCAAATCTTCAGCCTAAAAGAGGGGGACTTCTTGCAGTCCCTCGCAAATGGACGCCTCTGGTCGTGGCCCCATCAACCGTTCTCCTCCGTTCACGGCTCCATGACAACTCTTTTTTAACAAGTTTCTCTGCCTCTCTCTCTATCTATCCCTGTCCCTCTCTTCAACACAATTTCAATTTCTTTTGGTAGCCCTGTCTCTTTCTCTACTGGAAAAATTGAGAGCGCGTCTTGGAAAATGCTCCTGTTTCGTGTTTCATTTTTGTTGCTGTTACTTTTTTTTCGCCTTGCTGCCTTCATCAGTGTCCTTTTATTCCTTATTTCCACCCCAAAAGCAGCCAGACACCGAGTGGGTTAAAGGGGTGGCCGCGAGGACGCGGTGGCCGGCGTTGGGTTAAGGGGGAGGGCCAAGGCTGGCAGAAAGGGGAACGGGGTTGGTGCAAAGGCTGCGGCAGCTGCGGCCACAAAACTAGTTTGGCTTTGGCTTTGCCAGAAAGAGAAGACTGCTAGAGCGAGAGACAGAGACGAAGCGACCAAAAGCCAGAGAGAGACAGAGAGAGAGAGAGGGTAATGGTAAACCATATTTTCCACCCACTTTTCTGGTTATTTCTCTGGTCGGGCCGTCTTAGCCCGCCAAGGGTTGCAAATCAAAACGCGGTTTGTTGGTTTGTATTTCTGGCCAAAGTCGTCGTAACTTTTCAAGCATCTCCGCCAGACAGAGACGGCTAGCTCGGGCGCGAAAAAGACGGCAACTAAAGGGTGCAGGATAATAATAAATAAAAAAAAAAAACAACGGAAAGCGTAGAAGCTTGACACTAAAGAGTTTTCCGCGCCATTCTTGACACTTGGGTGCACGGAAAGAAATATTAAAAATATTAGAATATTTATATTTAACATTTAAATTTTTACATTTAAATATTTAAATTTAATATTATTAAAATTCATATTTATATTGCAGTTGTATTTTCTTAAAAACGCTTGAATATTCAGCTTTTACTGACATCACTGCCACTGTCTTTATCCTCATGAGCGTCTAAAGAAAATATCTATTTAATTTTAAAGCTACGTATTCAGACACGCGAAAAGTGTTCCTAGCCAGTGCGAGAGAGCGAGAGGGTAACTATTAAGGAACACTTTTCGCGTGTCTGAGTACGTAGCTTAAACTTCAAGTACCGCCCTACCTCTTAAGTTTTTATATTTATTATATTTGTTTTTAGCTTTAAAGCAGGGGTCCGCACGGCCCTATCCCGCGGGATAGGATTTTTCTCAGTCGGCGTCGCTGCCGCTCACGCATAGTATGCACAAAAGAGAACAGAAGAATCAGTGAAGACTAATTGTAATTATGTGTCTAAATTTAGCTTTTTTTAGCGTTAAATAGCTAGTTTTTAGGTTATAGCTAATTTTGTTGCCATATAACAATATATTTTAGCTGTTTTTTTTTCTCATATCTAGCCATAGAGTGTTCGATGTTCACTCATACAAATGCAATGTTGGCATTTGACTGTAGTGGTGCGGACCCCTGATTTAGACACGCGAAAAGTGTTCCTAGCCAGTGCGAGAGAGCGAGAGGGTAACTATTGAGGAACACTATTCGCGTGTCTGAGTACGTAGCTTAAACTTCAAATAGCGCCCTAGATCTTAAGTTTTTATATTAATTATATTTGTTTCTTAGTTTTTAAGCTTTAAAAAATATATTTTCTAAATTGACACGTTTTGGGTTTTTAACTATATTTAATTATGTATTATTTATTCTTTAACCACTTTTTATATATTACGAAAATACTTAAATCACAGATAAGCTTCCCTTTTTGTCGCCGTGTATTGCCTTAACCCCAGAGTGCCCCCTTGGAGGTTCTCAGCTCCCCCCCGCACTGGAAGTTGTCAACTTGTATGCATAATTGCCTTGCATTTTTATGCCCAACTGTGCGCAGTTTTTTACGCTCCCGTCGCTCTCTCTCTCTCTCCCTCTCTCTCTCTCTCTCCCTTTATGGCCATCTCTGTCGCTCCCTTGGGGCGGCGGAGGGGCACTGTGGGGTTAAGCCATTTGTTTGGCGTGCCGTTGTTTGTGTGCAATTTTAGTTTGGGATTTTCGTGGCATTTTTGTGGCCTTTTGTCTGGTTAACCGTGGTTGGTTATTGGTCAACACACACACACACCGAGTGCGAGAGGGTGAGAGAGAGAGCAGAGTGAAAGAGAAAGGTAGGGAACGACAGTTTGTCAATGGTGTAACCGCTAAAAAAATATTGACTTGACCAAAAATGCTTGATTAACTCCACGTCTCGATTTAAATACGCACATTTAATCAGCGGGCAAACAATGGAAGAGCCGGAAAAGCGGGAAAAACGGAAAATCAGGCAACCAAAAATGACCGCAAAAAGTTATGGCAAAAATAATAAAGATAATGGGTGTGGAAATTCTGTAATCGGATTCTAGCATTTGGTTCTGGAACAAAAAATGGGAAAAGGCTACAGAAATAGTTTAAATAATATAATATTGGCAGAACGATTGAAAGAGTAATTAATTGTTATTATAAATTATGTGAAAAGTTATATATTTTATAAGTTAAACGCGGTTTAATTGGCAGAAAGGTAATTTTCTATTATACGGGCCCCTTCCAAAAAATTACAAAAAAAAAACCATAGATAGGGGGTGTTTCAACTTACATTTTGGTATAAAAATTATGTTGGGGACGCTCTTAGTTTAGTCACAATAAATCTTTAAAGTTTTGCCTAATTCTCATACAAAATACAGTGGGATGTGAAGCTTAAAATGTTTGTCAAATTGTGCTTAGCGTTAATACTATATATGTCGACACTTTGCACACTTTGAATACATTTATGCGTGAAATATAAATAAAACAACAATTTGACAACGTAAAATTCGTAGTAATTAACTTTTTAATTCCATTCTTTTTTTTTTTTGTATTTCAATATTAAGATTATATAATATATATAATTATAAAGGACCCTTTGTTTAATGTCAAAAGCAAAGATTGGCTGTGCAAAATAACATAGGTTAAAAAAAAATTATTGGGATTACTTAAAGTAGTG
>VNJZ01002961.1:0-10301 GCA_008042795.1 Drosophila asahinai | reverse complement strand
TGGAGAAAATTCTGTTCGGGAATTGAATCCTCTTCGGAAGCTGCAAGATTACGAAAAGTACTCTCAAAGTCGTCCTCGAATCTGGGCTATCTAAAGAAACAGGACGACTCGTGGACTTCTTCTAGCGAAGAAACGCTGACGCTATTACTAGACACGCATTTTCCAGGAAACACCTTTGGTCCCCAGACAAGCGACCCACAACCATACCACCCGGTCAGATCATTGGATAGCATTATGACTGAATCCAACATCAAATGGGCTATAAATAGCTTCGCGCCCTATAAATATATATTCCCGGATATTCCCGGCACAGTTGCAGCAAGCGGAAGATCTCGCTGTCTCTTGGCTAAAAGCCATTTTCACGATCATTATGGCGTTAGGCCGAATCCCCGATTCCTGGCTAACGTCCAAAGTAGTTTTCATACCCAAGGCCGGCAAAGCCTCACACACAACACCGAAGGATCTCAGGCCAATAAGCCTATCCTCCTTCCTTCTTAAAACCTTGGAAAGATTGATAGGGCTACACCTGAGAACATCAATCAATCCCTCTCTGCTATCTGAATCACAGCACGCATACCGTAAAGGCAAATCGACAGAAACAGCACTTCACTCTGTCATATCCAGTATACAAAAATCCCTGCAAAACAAGGAGTATACCCTAGCCGCCTTCTTGGACATAGAAGAAGCTTTCAATAACATCAACTCAAGGGCAATAACCATTGCAAAGCTGAGCCTTGGAGTAGATGCTCAGTTGGTGAGATTAGTCACGCAGCTGCTCCTGAGCAGAAAAGTGACCTCTTCACTTGGATCATCTACTCTCTGCAGGCACGTCAGCAGAGGTACTCCTCAAGGGGGGGTACTCTCTCCGCTTCTATGGAACCTAGCAGTAAACACGCTGCTACGTGACATAGAAGATGGAGGGTGCAAGATTGTTGCTTATACGGATGATGTTGTTGTTATGCTGCGGGGAAAATTTCCTCAAAGCCTATGTGACATTATGACAGTTAAATTAAGAAAACTGTCAAGATGGGCATCTGAAAGTGGGTTAAACGTAAACCCAAGCAAAACCGACCTTATTCTCTTCTCCAGGAGGACTGAGATCCCAAAGTTATCTGCCCCAAAACTAAACGTTTCCGTTCTAGAGTTTAGCGACAGTGCAAAATACTTGGGGCTTGTACTAGACAGGAAACTGAACTGGAATCTCACTATAGCGGATAGAGTGCGAAAAGCCAACATTGCACTCTTCACTTGTAAAAAGGCAGTAGGCCTCAAATGGGGGATGTCCCCGTCTGTAGTTAGCTGGTTATACAGCGCCATAGTTAGACCCATCCTCCTGTATGGGGTATCCATTTGGTGGCCAGCGCTGCTGTATAGTTCTAAACTCAAGGCGCTCAACAAGGTGCAGAGAGTAGCTCAACTATGCATGACAGGAGCTCTTAGAACAACCTCTAGTGAAGCGCAACGCTATTACTAGCATATCCCCAATTCTACTAGTGGCAAAAGAAACCGCCACCATCACAGCACGACGTCTGAGAGACGCAAACGGCTGGACAGTCCATCAATATGGGCACTCATCCATTATATCAATGAGCGCAAACAAGCAATTAACAGATTATTGCATACCCGTAGAACACACTTCTACAACGTTTAACACAGTCTTTCCCTCCAGGGAGGCCTGGGCGGCAAGTCCCTTTGGACAAAATGACTGCATAAATTTCTTCACAGACGGCTCCAAACTCGACAATCGAGTTGGAGGAGGAGTCTTCTGCAAACAACTCAGCATTAAAATACATTTCCGTCTTCCGGACCACTGCAGCGTTTTTCAGGCAGAGATTCTCGCCATAAGCGACGCTCTTAGTTGCCTACGCCACTCTGGCCTTATAAACGGAGTAATAAACATTTACTCAAACAGTCAGGCAGCAATAAAATCACTTCGCGCGCTATCCTCAAACTCGACGATAGTGAACAACTGCCGCAAATCTCTTCAAGAGATGGCACATCAGTTCGTTATCTCCCTAGTCTGGGTGCCAGGGCACCAAAATATTGAGGGGAACAAAATAGCTGATGAACTGGCCAGACGCGGCACCACCACAGTTCTCCTTTCAGACAAGGAGGAAGTTTTCAGATCCCTTGAACAAGAAATGTGGAACAATACCACACACTGCAACATCAGTAGCCAAACATGGCCTAAAGTTGACGCCAAACGCACAAAAATGCTTTTTAGTCTACACCGCACACAGTGCTCAGTGATTAGAGCAATCACAGGCCACTGGCTCGTAGGAGCCCACGCATCCCGACTAAACGTCCCCAACAACGACTTCTGTAGAAGTTGCCAAACGAGGAAGAAGTAGAATCAGTAGAGCACTTCTTCTGCTTTTGTGTGGCCTTAATCAGGCGCAGGAAAAAGTATATAGGAGAATATTTTTTCCACAATCTAGCTGAATTAGCAGCTGTCCCCCCGAAGAAAATAGTAGGTTTCATTAGGGAAACGGGCTGGGACTCTTTCTAACTTTGTGGTAAGAGGGTATTAAAGATCCATTGCGGTATCATAATGGGCCAGTGATGGCCTAAGTGGGCTGACCTTGTGTCAGCCGCTGCCCTAACCTAACCTAACCTAACCTAAACATTATATGATAATTCAAAATTATTTTATACTTCATACATATGTATATGTCGATGGCATACCAACATTTTTATTTATTTAAACAGGTTTTTTGAAACACATATTGAAAAATGAAGAAAATGTGTAGTTTTTATTTTCAACTAAAATATGGAAAAAAGTGTATCTTTGTAAAAGGATTGTGTAAAATATAAATCAAAATGCTTTACAGAAATTAACAGGCCATTTTATGTACTTTAAGTTGGCATCAACATTTTTGGCGAAATCTAAAATTTTGTTTAACATTAAGCGCCGAAATTGGCTCTGTTACCCCAGTGTGCGCCGGTTTGTCTGGCCTCGTTAGGAGCAGGAGTTTTTGGCGCTTCCACATGTCGGGGAAGGTCCCTTCTACTAGGCACTTCCCTCTTGCTATTCCGTAGCGCCAGGCTGTGAACACCATGCCAATTCCCCAGCGTGTGCTACGGGCTAGGGAACTGCTCACAAATGATAGGTCGATAATTGAAGAATTGATAATTGACGAACCCTTCTGCTGCCATCGTATCATGCATGTGTGGTACACCCACTCCGCATATATATGGGCCGCTTTGCCTGTGCTATCCGTGACCCAATCGTTGCTGCATTATACTCTGTAAGGCTCGCTGAAGACTGCCACCTCCGTTCTCAGTTCGCTCACCGTTTGCTTCAGATCTTGCGCGGTCCTGCAGTGGTTCAGTTTTAACTGAATCAACTGCATGTCGGTCGAGGTTTCCCGAGCCCACTGGTTGTGGCTGAGCAGAATTTGCTTCCTGCCCTGTGCCTGGTCTCCTTCTTGCCTGCCGCGGCGCAAATTAAGCATGAAGGCTCCTTGCTGCACTTGGCTGCCTTGTAACGAACTGCAAATAATATCAGGATAGGTGTAAGGGTATGGGTTTGAGCGCACGCGAGCAATGGTCTGGCTGCTGCTTGTCGGAAAGAGGGGTGGTGGTCTTGCTGCAATCCCATTTTTGAAGCTCAATCGAAGAAATCGCTTTTACCGACGGCTTGTTGTTTGGGTAATACGACGTGGCTAATTAATAATTTATTTTTAGACATTTTCCGATATTTTTCTTATTAGAAATCAACAACATTTACAACGAAGACACTAAACAGCTCACACATTATCTTTCCAAGATTCACTCAGAATTCTCTAAACAGTCATAATTTAAAACAAGAAAAAAAGCTAACTTCGGTATGCCGAAGTTTGTATACCCTTGCAGTCTGCAATTGAATCACTGAAATTCGATCCATTTTGGTAAACTTAAAAAAAAATATCGAAGTTTGCAAATTTGTATAACATTTACTCAAACATTTTATATTTTACATGTAGAATATTACATTTTCATATAAATCAACAGATCGTTTCTATGGTAGCTGTGGAATCCTCTAACTCCAATCATCTCTGACAGCGAGCGAGCGTGTCAATATGACACTCATTAACATTCCTCTGTTAGTCTCATGTAATGTAACGCTCAATCTTAATCTGGAATCCGAAATGTACGGAGCATAGCGGCAAAATATATGTGAAATAATATATATATAACTAAACGCATAGTAAGAAAAAAAAGCGCTTAGCAAGAAGAAGACATTTTTAATTGCACCATAGAACTGGCGTTGCCACACCAGCAATACATGTGTTGCTGTGTGACATGTGTTTATATATGCAAAAGGCTACTACTAAGATGAACGAAAACCGGTTACGGAATTCCGTGAGCGAAATTGTGATTTATTTCGTTCGGGAACCAGTGTGACGAAGAAAAATAAAGAATTATATTATTATTATAATACGTGGCAATGGAGTTACAGGCAAATTGTCAAAGAACACAATAAAAATGTCTTTTATGTGTTAAATCGCATATATTTGGCCTCGCCTTTACGTCCTTTATCAATTCCACATTATCCTAACGTCTTCCCCCTTCCACTACATGTCGCTCACGGAATATATGCAATTAATTTATTTCGCTTACGGAATATTGGTGTGATCTGGCAACCGTTCATCTTAGTACCCAACCAAACGAAATCCCACAAAATCCTTCTTCTTGCTCTTTTTGTTCTTTTTTTATATGAAGTTTTCCGTTTATGGATTTTTTTCGTTCATCTTAATACTAAATGCAGAGAAAAAAGAATCCGAATACATGTTACACATGATACACATGTGTGAGTAAATGGAAGGAAGATGCAATTACAAAAATGTGCGAAAATGGGGAATTATCTGACAAATGTCCGAGGCAGTTGGCCGCAAACTTAGCTGACGAAGGTCAGAGTCAGTAATAATTTTAATAATAATAAAAAGAAGAAGATTTTTTTTTTTTTAATTCTTTGCTGTTATTTATTGAATCTTCTCTTTCTCGAGACTAATAATAAGTGTGTGAAATCTTATATTAATATTCTAACTAACAGTCATATGACTGGCTCAGAGTTATATGGCCTAGAAAATTATTGCTGGGTTGGAAGGTCGTTTCGTTGTAAGCGGGTTCTGCTGGAAACCCGAGTCAAGCCTCTTGGCAGATGATTAGGGTGCACAGTAAGTTTTTTATTGTAGGTCGTATTTTGCTTGTCTATTTCATCGTTTACTGCAATAATGCCGAGATTCCTATCGATGTTTGGTTGCAATGTTTGGTGCCCCAGTTTAAAATCCAGTGGAGGCTGCTGGCTTTTAGTTTTAGATGTAGTTTCTTGCATTCATAGTATTAGTTTCGGTTTGTGGTAGGACAAATGGACTTGTGGCCTGGTTGGGTTGGAAGACGCTTCGGAGATGTGAAGCAAATAATTCGGCTCTATCTTCGTCGCAGCGGGCCCAGCAACCTGATGAGTTTCTTAACGGGGTGACTGTTTCGATTGGAGAGCTCAGATTTGGGTGAGCCCTCCACAAAGGATGCTTTGATGTACCGTAGTTGCGCCTTTTCAGCGTCTTGTTTCAGAGCTCGGCTTAGTAAGCGAGTGAATTGCTTAAAACGTTGGCGATCTGTTGGCACGTCGCAGACGCCTCTTTTCCACGACAAGCTGTTCAATTTGTTGATTAGTTTTGAATTTGTTGGATTGTACGTCCTTCCCTTGTGGTGTTGAAATAGTGGCTGCTGCAGTGAGTACGTCCTCAAGAGCATCAGTAGAGCAGTCGATATCCGCTTCGATGTTGAGCTGCGGGGTTAGTTCAATGTGGGCACTTACATATTTCTTATATTTAAGCCAGTTAGTTCTGTGCGACGTCAGCCTTTTGATGTTGATCTGTAGTTTCTGGGCTTTGAAGAAGAGTTATTAGTACTGGCGAATGGTCTGATGAAAGATCCGAAAGCGCTTTGGCACATATAATGTTGAGTGAATTATTTTTTGTCACCGCAAAGTCTATAAAGTCTGGCATCTTTCTGGGGTCTGCTGGCTATTATGTGGGGCAACCAGGGGAACATAGTACAATTTTATATTAAAGTCTATGATTGCATTATATAAATGCCTTCGTTTGCGAGTCACGAGACGCGATCCCCAGTGCGTATGCTTGGCATTATAGTCTCCTGCAGCTATGAAGCGATGTCCAAGTGAGTAGTAAAAATCCATCAATTGTCCTTCCGAGTTTGTAAAGCGTGGCGGGTAGTAGACAGCGGCTATGGAAAGGTTGCCGTTACCTGACTGCACTTTAATAGACGTAGCCTGCAAGTAATTAGTTGAATACCTTTGGTGAAAATGGTGCTTTATGCGTTCTCTGACTAGGATGCCGGTTCCAACGTGGGCTTTACCATCTGGATGATCTATGCGGTAGAAGGCGTAACCTCTTATTTGGAAGTTGTATTTGCTTGTGAGGTGCGTCTCTCCAAGCAGCATAACGTCGATATGATTTTCATTCAGGAACTGTGTTATTTCAAGTTTATGCCGTAAAATGCCATTGGCATTCCACATGATTATTCGTAGACTAGACATCAGTTATTTGGACTGTTGAGCTACACGCAGCTGTATCACCATGTTCTGGTTTTGAACAAGTGCTAGCATGGTCGTCTTCATGAAGGACATTAATTCTGTCAGACTTTGTTGCATGGTAAACATCATGGCTTCCATTGTGCTTTGTTGCTGTCCTGGGGCTTTCTGAACGTTTTCTAGATTAGACTGGAGGGGGGCTTTCATACCTGTTCGGAGGGCATCGGCGTAGGAGAAGCCCTTCTGGATATTCAGCGGACCAAATGAGGATCTTGAGGCCTGGGAAAAAATACTTCCGTCGTCGTTTGTGAGCAGTGTACACGTTTCTTATATTCTTATATATATTCTTATATATTCTGTCACTCGTCGCATGCGACTCTTCAATTCCTTGTAGACCACACAGACCCTGTAGTTTGCGGTATGGTTTCCTCCGCAGTTCCCACATTTATTCTTGTGGAAGTCTCCGCAAACTACACAGACTGATCGAAGTGTGTAGTATGTCCTTGTGTGTCCATACTCCTGGTAGTTTGTGCATTGCACTTGGCCGTTTCTTTTATGTGGCTCGTCCACCGTAATTCTTCGGTGCAATAAGGATCTGCTGTTTGGCTTCAGCTCGACCTTAAATAATGGATGCGGTTTTCTATTTTTGTTTATGATGTTGCTGACGTTCTTTGCAGAAAAACCTTTTTTTTAAGGGCATCTATAATTTCGTTTTGAGTTACTTCGGGCTCGATTCCTTTTAGTACCACTTGCAGGCCCTTGCTGCTTTTTAATTGGTACGTGTAATAATTTTTTTTGGATTCGTCCAGGTATTTGAACACAGGTCGGAAGTGTTCTTCAGATTTCGTTTGAACTTTGGTTTCGTGAATATTCCCTTGAGTAAGCGGAACAACATGAAAATTTCCGGTCCTTGACCAGTGCAACAATTTTGTTGACCAGGGCGTTCGAGCTTTTCTCCCTTATGTAGATATTGGCTTTGGAGCTTGCAGTTTTTGTTGTTATTGTATTTGGCGCTGCAGTCGATGACATCTCATCCGTATTCGCGATATTGTAGTTATTGCTGTTGCTTTTGCCGCTGTTACTGTAGTTGTTGCTGTTGCTTTCTCCACCGTTACTGAAGATATTGCTGTTGCTTTTACTGCAGTTGCAAAATTGTATCATTCCTTTTTGTTGGGGTTTTACACTTAGAGATGGAGGAGTGGGTAGAGCGGGTGAGCAAGACCGTGCTCTTTGGCTATCGACCGCCAGACGGTTGCTCTTTGTGGCTCTTTCGTTGCTGTCGCGCGTTTTGTGAGTCGAAAACTATTTATTTTTCTGACTTAGCGTCTTTTTTTGCTTATTTTATTTATTTGCTTATAATACTCCAGTATTTTATAATTTATTTTAGTCCTAAAAATCATACACTTTCTATAATTTTTCCCGGAGCTCACGGGAAACACGTCCGCTATCTACGGCTTTGCGTAGAGTTCGTGAAGAAGAAGAAGGGATGTCAAAATACGTTTTTTTGAGGCAGTTATCCACATACTAAGCTGACAAAGGTCGAAGGCAAAAACCACAAAAAGAGAACAAGAAGTAAGCTAAAAATAATTTTTTAGAGACACACATTAAGCTGACAAGAGTTGGAGACAGAAAAAAAAATAAAATTACAGTTGCATGTGTATGAATTGTGTATGTACATACGATGCACTATGGTCCGGATTCCGATTTTTTTGGCATAAAGTCGAAAAATTGAGCTACATGGCTCAAACTTCGCACATTTCATTGTTATGGTATTAATAATTTGTGTGCGACCACGTCCACGCTTGCCGCCTCTGCAAACTGATTGATAGTTGATTTAAAATAAATATATATTATTTCCTGTTCTATTTAGTTACTTACTTATTTTTTAAATGCAATTTTCTTCTTCATCCAATTCAATATTATAAATATCCTCCTTATCATCAGAATCGCACCGCAGATCGTTTTCATTTTCAACTGTAGACGGAAGGTACAAAAAACTTAATACCTTCTTTGTGAAGGTTTTTTTTTATATCCATTATATAATGGATTCCATTAGAGAATCACTCGACAATAATGGATCCGAGGAATCTATAGCTCTGTGAAACATATCAGTCATAGTATTGAGCCAACTATTTTTCCTTGAATGCGACAATCTATCTTTTTTGTAAACTTTGTTGCGTGCTTCAGAAGCATTTTCGCCTAATCATCCTAGTGGAACCAAGCTCGAATTATTAATCTGGTAACCATGAACCAATAATTAATGAATTGTTGGTGAGATCGGATACCAAGGGTAGCTACGCATATATAATGAACAAGTGAGAAAGCTACAGTCGACTGTGCTCGACTGTGAGATACCCGGTACCTAAACGTTTGCACTCACACTAAAAGGCCATTTAAAAATGTACATACACTACATTGTACATACATACATTGGCGCCATTATATTGCACGGCCAAGGCTCGAATGCGCCACCTGTCGGCAACAGCTTGCAACAGCAGTGCCTTAGCGGTGTGTTAAAATTCTAACCTTATTGCTAATATCTCCCATGTTTATCATCCGATTTTACTGAAATTTTCAGGAAACGTCCGCTCTATTTTATTCATTTTTTGTATTAATTTACTTTTACCCGAAAAAAAACGAGTATAACTAATTTAATGTTTTTTATGATTTTTGAGGGCGGAAGTGGGCGTGGCCAAATTTTAAAACAAACTTTATCTGCGTGCAACAGATTCCAATGTTGTCACTAAGTTTGGTAACTCTAGCTCTTATAGTCTCTGAGATCTGTTGTTTCACACGGACGGACAGACGGACAGACGGACAGACGCACATGGCTAAATCGACTCGCCTGGTGATACTGATCAAGAATATATATACTTTATGGGGTCGGAGAGGTTGGCAAAAATCCTATAGCTGAACCCTCCACGAGGGTGCCGACTGGTAATGGTGCTCCAGTGTCCCTAGGGACGGTACCAGTTAAGATCTGTGATTCGCAGTCTGGGGCGGAGCTTTTTCCATAGCTATGCCACAGGCCTCTGCGATCACTTATCATGGCTAAGGTGAAGGGCTGGATCAAGGTGTCATGCGACCCGTGCCGATGATCAGCCTGGCTGGGGGCCCTTGTTAAAAAATAGCCCAGTCGCAAACGGAGCATCCGGACACCTGGCGCCCTCCGGATTAGCCAGCCTTACCTCCCGCATCGCGGATCTCTGCGGGAGGTGGACCACCCTTTCTCCGCCACTCGTGGGAAATATTATGGACCTGAAAACAAATAAAGACAAAAAGGAGACCGGAACTCTCAAAAATCCGGCGAGGACCGAGGGTCCTACCCCAAAGACAGAGGTGACTGCACCTAAAGTCGACCCAACGGCAGTCACTGCTGTTGCTACTGGAGGAATGACAGAGCTCACTGGAGCTAAGGTCAACTCCACCCCGGCGAAACAGCAGCCAACTGGGCTAAATCGCCCCTTGGTCAGAGGCAAGGCGGTGACCGTGACCAACACCCCTGTCACCTCGAGCGACCAGCAAGGTGCTACCACAAGCGCAGCTGTAGCTCAGTCAGGTGCAGGGGTGAAGGGAAGGTCTGCCGCAAGCAAGGCCAAGATGGAGAGGTACGAGGAGAGGAAATCCGCCGCGGCCATCCTGAAGAGACAGGCAAAAAGCAACATCGCCACCCCCTCAGCGGAGTGGCTCAAGAAGCTCGATTGGGCTAAATCGGTGTTGCCCAATTTTATTCTGGAGAGACCGAAAGAGGACCATAAGAATC
>VNJZ01002940.1:0-11273 GCA_008042795.1 Drosophila asahinai | reverse complement strand
TAAAACAAGTAAGAAAGCTACAGTCGACTGTGCTCGACTGTGAGATACCCGGTACCTAAACGTTTGCGCTTCACACTAAAAGGCAAATTAAAATTGTACATACATACGGCCAAGGCTCAAATGCGCCACCTGTCGGCTTCAGCTTGCAACAGAAGCGCCTTAGGGGGGGTTTTAAAATTCGAACCTTATTGCTAATATCTCCCATGTTAATCATCCGATTTTACTGAAATTTTCAGGAAACGTCCGTTCTATTTTATTCATTTTTTTTATTTATTAACATTTACCCGAAAAAAAACGAGTATAGCTTATTTAACGTTTTTTATGATTTTTGAGGGCGGAAGTGGGCGTGGCCAAATTTTAAAACAAACTTGATCTGCGTGCAACAGATTCCAATGTTGTCACCAAATTTGGTAACTCTAGCTCTTATAGTCTCTGAGATCTATTGTTTCACACGGACGGACAGACGGACAGACGGACAGACGGACATGGCTAAATCAACTCGGCTGGTGATACTGATCAAGAATATATATACTTTATGGGGTCGGAGATTCCTCCTTCTGCCTGTTACATACATTCTCGGTTGGCACAAACTTATAATACCCTTGTTCCCTATGGGTACCGGGTATAAAAATATTGATCTGCGTGGAACGGATTAGAATGCTGGTGGGTCTAGCTCTTATAGTTTCTGGTAGACAGACAGGCGGACACTCGGACACACGGACAGACGGGCTGACGGACATTAAATCGATTCTTCTGGCGATACTGATCTAGAATATATATACATTACTTTACTTTGGTCGGAGATGCTTCCTTATGCTTGTTACATACATTCACCGCTTGCACGACACTATAGTACCCTTGTACCCTATGGGTACCGTGTATAATGAACTATTATAGTTTAATATTCGTTAGCACTTAATTTTTTAGACCGGCGATCGTATATGTATTTATTATATTTATATTGAAATTGAAAATCACGTGTATAGGTCAGTTACACGTTTTACATACTTGTTAAAGCCTTAGTCAAATTTCACCTGCGTGCAACACATAGTAATGTTCTAACTAAAGTAGGTAGCTTTAGCTCTAATAGTTTCTGAGATCTGTTGTTTTATACGCACGGACCAAATACGGCTAAATAGACTACGCTGGTGGCGCTGATCAAGAATATATATACCATATGGGGTCGGAGATGCCTTCTTCTGCCTGTTACATACATACATTCTCGGTTGGCACTAAGTTATAATAAAACAAAAACACCTCTTGACGAGGTGAGATAAAAGTGACGATGGCACCTTCAACTTAAAAAGTTTCTAATATCAAACTTTTAAATCTTAAAAAAAAAAATTTGAATTCTAAATTCTTAATTATAATAATAATCTTTGCTGGTTTTAAAATTTATTACAATTGTGCACATCTCTATGTGACATGCATGTAAAAGGTTAGGTATATGGAATCTTTTCTACTTATTTTAATGAATGAATTTAATGAAGCAAATTATCCCAGATATGTATTATATACCAAAAGTTGAGCAATCTCAAGGGCTATATGGCCCTGAGTGACTATCAAAATCGTTAAAATCATTTTAAAAAAATTTCAAAAACTTANATCATTTTAAAAAAATTTCAAAAACTTAAAAATAATATTAGTTTTAATTATAATATTTTAAATATTATATAAAGATATGTAAACTATTAGAGCTATTAGCATTTCAGAATACCTTTCTAATGACATATAGAACGTTTCTGTAGCTTTAGTCGTTTGGAAGCTATGGGCGCGGGAAATCTAGCTTTTTTAGCTGCTTTCCCGCCAAACTAGTGGGAAACCAAAAAGTAGTAGAACAAAAGTTGTTCAGCTCGAGGTGTTTAATAAAATAAAAGTGGATCCAAGACCTTAAAACAAAATCCACAGACCCACAGACAGACAGACAGACACACAGCCAAACAAAAGGACAAACGTTCTTATTTCGGAAAGGCCGTTAAAATCTTGTTTATTGAATATCTTTTGAACGGAGTTTCGGATCGAGATTATTGAGGTGTTATACGACGCATATTTAAAGCTAGATCACAACAACATTAAAAGTTTTGGGAATTTTGCTCCACCGACCCCAATAGCTCCAATTCTCAAAATTTTCACTTTCGTTTTTGAAAAATCTTTTAGATCAAGATATAAAAGGTTCTGATCGGACTGTCGTAGCAGATAGTCAGTCTCCTTGCGCACTGCAGTCCCGGTGCTCATCATTACTACGTGGACTGCCGTGCACAGTAATATCCTTAAATTAAATAAAATTAGTTCGTAAATTTGTACTAGTAAAGTGCGCTCTAATTTCAGTATATAAAGCATCCAAATTTTAATTTGCTTTTATCAATAAGGTACCAACCTTCTATATCTGTCCCGCTCGCACTCACCTGAGATGGTTAGCCAATCCGAGGCCTCGAAGATGTATTTAAATGTGTAAACATGAAGGTATATTGAGGCCTAAATGTCAGAAATCTCTGAATTCTTTGTACAAATTTTAAGGCTAATATGAAGGTAGAATTTTCCTGATATTTGTTCGTATTAAATGTTACAAAGGCGTTTTGTAATGCCAACTGCAGAATGCAAATACTTTTGCAAAACGCTGAATATATAAACTGTGAATGGTACAAGGCCAAAGAGAATGGTAACTAGTCGAGATGGAAAGTCCCTTTTATATTGTATATTGTAGCAGTATACAACCGTGTTACATTTTTAAGTCTGATCTTGTTGCAAACAGCTGTAAAAATAACGTGCTGACAAACGATCTTTTTGTTATCTGGCATAATAGTCTATGTGGACCATAACAAGACCTCGCGCAAAAAAGAGCTAAAACGCGCATATACAAGAGTAAAGTATTTAAACTGATCGTCTGGTTAGTGTATCCACGAATTTTTGACAGAATTTAAAATGAGAAGAAGCTGGTTGAATTATGCGGAATATTGGAAGGTTTTTAGCTTTTATTTGTCATCATTTTGCCATTCCCCTCTTCTCATGCCTGAAAATAAGCAAAGAGTGGTTGTTGTTAACTTATGCCATCTCAAAAGATAATTTGCCATGGTAACCAACTCAGTTGCAGGCCACCAAAAGGAGGTAGAGACTCTGGGCTCGCCCGGCAATGTTGGAATGCGAACGAAGGGCAAAGGCGTAAAGGAGTTGGGGAAGGAGAATATTCAGAATCAGGTAGCTCTTAAGCTTCCTCCACGCTGCGGTTTTTACTTTTGTTGTTGACGCTGCCAGCACTTGCCGGATTGTGAGGGGAGCGGGCGTAGGCGGAATGGGAACTCTTTTGGTAACGCTTATCCACTTGTCTTGTGATTTTAATGCAGTGGGCGGTGGCAAGCGGGACGAGCGGGAAGAGTGGGGCTTTTTGTGAACATGGCTAAGGATCGCCCTGGGCAACCAGAGCACGAGCAGCTGCAAATACTTTGCCTTGTTGTTGTTTGTCCCTTTCAGATTTGACGGAGAGGGCGGGATAGTGCAGGGTGGAGTCTGAACGTGGCTTTGTGCTGTTATAGCTTCCATTGCGGACCGAAGCTTAGCTACAATGGAAATACTCATTCCAAGATGGATCCGAAGCAGCTTCCTTCAAGCAAAGGACCACGGTTATTGTAGATTTTAAAAATTTCTTGTCGATTGGTATTTATTCTTTGGAAGGTCATGTGGGTCTCTGGGTCTGTCCCTCGGGCAGTACCTGCAATATGCAGCTGACATTTGTTTGGATTTATTTGCTTTCCAGATATTATCCTCTGCCTAATTTTAGACAACGAGAAGTATAAGGGCTGAGGATGAAAGAAGCTAAAGATAATCAAGTGCATCAGCAGCGGACTATTGTCATGGCAACGAACAATTTTTCATAATCGCTCAAACCTGTCCCTCGCTGGGCCTTCGCATCGTGTTTTAAGACCTTCATGGCCAGCCATTTGTATGAACTTGGCTTCTTAGTCCTGGGCTTGGTCCTTGCTTGTTGTCCTGGGCACGTCGTAACTTGAATTGAAATTGAAGTTCGCTTATGGAATCGGAAAATTTTCTGACCGTTCTCGTTGCTGTTGTTGCGACTTTTGCAATTTTCCTCACACACTTCATGTTCAGAATTAATTTAATATTAATTTTATTTTTATATATGTATGAAGAGGAAGAAAAAAATAGCGTTTTTGTTGTGGTTCTCCTTGTGCAACTTCTTCCACTCGTTCCCCTTGTGCAACTTCATCTGCCACTCGAGTGCTCATTTCAAGATTACTTCCCTTCGCCCTCAGCGAATTAGGTGAGGGTGGGCTGGGACCTTGTGTGGACACCAGTGGAATTTTAAATTGTATTAGCTGAACATAATTTCGAATTAAATGTATGATGCCCTGGGTCGCCAGGGAAAGTGTTTAGTATTAAGGAGCAGAGATAAATTAGGTTTCAAGAAATGGTTAAGGAAACCATCAAGGAGTTCTTACACTACCTGTATGTCGTATCAACTCCCAATCGCTATTTTCTGCTTAAGTTTTCTTAACCATTCAATAGTCTAAAACAGAAATCAACGTTAGCCTTTTTTATATTTCGGTCGCGTGTCCTGTCAATCCTCTGGCTCATGAGTGTTGGTAAAAGTGTCATTTGATAGTTGAGCAGAGGCCAGTCAAAGATACACACACACAGCAACTTAAAGGTTTTCCCAGATTCCAATTTCCTTGTGCCCCAAAGTTCAAACTAAGCCAATTAATTAGGCCGGCTTTCGTTTCGGGTTCGCCGACCAAATATGTCAAGCAAATTGAGCTCGTTGCGCCTGTTGCATTTGCGTCGCAAAATCAAAAAGAAATAAGATGGAACCGTAGTCAAATGTTAAGACTTTATGATACCCTCAACATGTTTTATAGTTTTCTATTCTAAGAAACAGTAATGGCGCTTTTATGAACGTAATATACGAGTATGTATGGCAAATTGAACAAAATAGAAATAGAAATCGCTGAGATTTTAAGTTTTCTGTTTAGTTTTGCTGTCCTTCAAGATTATGCACCTTATGGCAGTAGCAAACATAACAATAATATAAGCACATCAGGAAGGGTTCGCACATATTGTCTTGAAAACTATATACCCTTGCACTGTACAAGTTCTGCGTATAAAAAGGAATGGAAGAGGTAACAAAATGCCAGAGCCAAAAGGCCAAAGAAGGAACTAAATAAATCAGCTGCAGAGTAAAAGTGGCCCACGCACAAATTAAGCCCAATAAACTTGCATAATAGCCAGCAGTCCAGGCCGACAGAATTTTCGCTCTCCTCCTTGGTTCTGAGACAATATGGCGGCATTAATTAAAGCAATTTATCATTTGGGGTCAGGCCAAAGCAATGGAGAGAAGAAACTAACTCAGGTAACCTTTGATTTGCAGGAAGCTGTATAAATATTTGCTTTTGTGACGACAAAGTAACAGAAACCGGCAAAGGAAAAAGTATATTCAGATGAAGCGGGAACTGAACTGTTGGCATGGCAAATGGAAATAATACCCACCCACCCCAGCCTCATCAGCCTTCAGTGATCCACCCACCCCTATGGGGATTTTGGCCACGCTTCATTTCGTGTCAAGCTTTAATCTTTTAGCACGCATCTTTGGCATTTTTATTGTAATTTGTTTCGATTTGGGAGTGTGCGTGTTCAAAAGCTCCTGAATGACGACAAGAATTACGAGGGCCCCAACGCACTGAGGAATGCCCTAACTAAAATTGAGTTATTCTTCCAAACGACGTATGAACATACAGAACATAGGGAGAAGCATTTTTTACTGATTATATTTTCTGTAGTCCTAGCCCATGGGCAAGTCACAGTACCTTTTCAGAAACAGTGGCTCGAAGTATCGGGGAAACTTTGAGTCTCAGAGTTCGTCAGCACAGGAATAAATTATGCGTGTAATTCAACATTTTATTTAATGAAAACCTAATGAAATGCAAAATGCTAACACAAATGAAATAAATTTTCCTCGAGCAGTCGTCGTGGTGCTTTCTTCGTCCGTTCCCGTACATCCCGTATTCCTGTTTAGTCTTCTTGTGACGTTTTGGGGAAATTGATTAGGCGCAAAAATCGTTGTTACGGGGTGAACTTATGGTAGAGGGAGTATTTCTGCTATGGCGCACACGCGGTGAGGGTTGGATTACATTGCTGCATTGACTTTGATTAATAATGTGCGCTTTAGGCCAGGTACAAGTTATTAGTTTCCAAGGGCTGAAGGAGTGTTGCCACAGCGTCTTGGGTAATGACTTGGATTCAAGATTTTCTTCCTCCCAAAATAACATTCTAAAAGGTAAGGTACTGACCTGTGAGATGTCCGGTACCCAAAGCTTTGTGCATCAAGCTAAAAGACAAATCCGTTTTATTTCTTAATTTATCCAAATCAAATCCACGGACAGAGACGCGATACTATCAGTGAGTCTGACTGCAGCGAGGAAGACTTCAATGTGTAATAACTTAAATGTTTATTATACAATTTGTCTCAAATGTTCACAATACGTCAACACAAACGTACTAGGCTGGTAATGCTGATCAAGAATTTCGTACAGAAATCACTTTCGTTCCAATTTCAATTCCGTGCCCCAGATCAGGTATTCGGCAGAAATTGATCGCGATAAATCTAAATATAATTTAAGAATGTTTTATCTTAAAATATTGTAGGCCTTCGTAGTGACGCAGAAAACTACTATATAAGGAGACGCAGGGAGCCTACTATATAGACCCGTAGAACTGAAAATCTGCTACGATAGTCCGATCATAACCATTTATATCTTGATCGAACGGAATTGCAAAGCTCTTTGCAAAAACTCTTTGCATACTAAGATTATTTAAAAACGGATTCAGAACAAATGGAATGTGAAAGTTCCAAAATGAAAATTTGAGCTGTTGGGGCCGGTGGAGCAAAAGGCTCAACATTCTGAATGCTACTGTGCTTTAAATATGCGTCGAATGACACCTCAATCATCCCGATCCGATACTCCGTTCAAAAGTATTCAATAATCAAGATTTTAACGGCCTTTCCGAAATGAAAACGATTGTCCCTTTGCTTGTCTGTCTGTTTGTCTGTATGTCGTTTTGTGTGAAATCTTTGTTTAAATGGATCTAAAGATTTTGAAAGTCACTTGAGGCCGTATACCCTTTTAGATTGCTGAACAAATATTTTTGAAAATTCGCTTTCTCGAGATATTACTCATCCAATTTAGTAGCAATAATCCCACAAGGTTAACTTTTTACATGTATTTTTTTTTGTTAATTTTTCCCATTTGAGTTTTAAAGAAAAATTTCGGATATCAATCAAAAACACCTCTTAACGTGGTACTTTAACGTTCAGCTAAGATTATTGGTCATAACGGCTTTATAATAAGAGCTAAGTCATATAGGAATGACCTCTGAACATGTTATTAAGGTATTCTAATTAACTCTAACAATGAGACCTACATATGTATATACATATGTAATTTTAGAAACTTCTGATATCAAACGAAAACACCTCTTAACGAGATGAGATAAAAGGGACGATGTAACCTTCAACTTCAAAAGATTCTGATATCAAATTTTGTGACGATTAATAGTAATGTTAACAAAAATAAATTACAAATAATTCAACTAGTTTCGTTCTCGGCACTTAGCTGTTAGCTTTAATTTTAATGTTTTACGTTCTACTGTTGCAGAGTTATTGATTTGATTGTGCCCTTTAAATTTAAGCAAAATGTATACAACTGACTTTAATAGTTGGTATTTGTTAACGCCAGATAGGCACTTAGTTTCCAGCGACAGGGTCGAGCAGCAGTTTATCCAAATTCCCGCTCTAAGCGCTCTCACGATCTTCGTCTAGAAGTCCAGGCTCCCCCTCTCTTTCCTGTCCTCGGTCTTTCGCAAGTCTACACTTTGCATTGGAGCAATCTATTCTGAGTTATATTGTCAGTACTATTTTCCGATTACACAAATAAACAACATCCGACGCGTGAGTTATTATTTATTTTGTGCAACTCCGGGTTAAAGCCGCCCTCCTACGAATATACTAGACTGTTAAGTGAACATTTGCAGTATGTAACATAACAGCTTGGTCAATTTTTAATACACTAAAATTAAAAAATCGAAAATTGGCAACTTTTAAACAAATGATTTCATCCAAAAAATCGGTCAAATTCCCCATTGTGCTTTGGTGTAATTATAATTGATCTATCTTAGTCCGTTTGAAATATGAAAAATCCGAGGTCTTATCATTTAATGAAGAAATCTGAGGTTCCCTTTCAGAAGTAATGAAGTTTATAATATGGAAAACCTTTTTGTTAAGATTAATGTTTTTGTTTAGGAAGACTATCAACAGATGAGATAATTTTGATTTTGTTTAGGAAGACTATCAACAGATGAGGTAATTTTGTACAAATCATAATAGTTTGCACATAATACTCTAAAGGGTTCGTGCATTTCATATGATGTTCTGCAGTGGTGCAAAACTAAAGGCAGGTAGGATCAAGTGGTTCAACATGGTACGTGGAAATTCAACTGACCCAATAGATCGCTGCTTTCCACGTCACCACGGATCAGGTTATACATAAAGACAATGCCTAGCATCGTTCTACGGTTTACTAAGGAGGGAGGTTAATTAGAAGAAGTCTATTAAAAAAAGAGGGCAACCTAAGGTTTGCATCCCAGTTTAAGCCACGAAGAGCGAAAAGTAAAAAGTTCTTTTGAACTGACTCAATGCGTTTGCAGAGGACGTCCCACTGGGGACTCCAAACGCAAGATCCATATTCTAAAATAGGACGAACTAACGAAATGAATAAATTTTTCGTGACGTAGGGGTCACCGAATTCTTTCGACCACCGTTTAATAAACCAAGCACACCCCTGGCCTTGTTCACAATGCACGAGATATGATCAATAAACTCCAGTTTAGGATCCAGGCGGATACCCAAATCGTCAACTAGAGTGATCCTTTCCAGAGAGCGGCAGTTCAGCGTATAGATCGCAAGCTTGGGAGAGACACGTGAGAATGTCATCAGCTTGCATTTGGAGCCATTTAGGATTAATAAGTTTGCAGTGCTCCATTTTTGAAAGTTATTAAGATATTTTTGTATATCTGACTGGCTAGCGCGTCCTTATATTGCACGCAAAGTTTCACATCGTCAGCGTACATGATTACTCTTGAACTTTGGGCAAGTCGTTCATAAATAATGTAAAAAGTATGGGGTGGCACCAGAGGTCACCCGGAGAACATTCGACAAGTTGTTTTTAAAGGAGACCTTTTGCGTCCTACCATTCAGATAACTTGAGATCCATCTAAGAAGATCGACAGGAATACCCATTAAGTCGAGTTTCCTAATAAGAAGGGAATAATTTACGGAGTCAAATGCTTTACTGAAATCAGTATAGATCACATCTGTCTGCAAATTTTGTGGAAAGCCCCTTATAATGAAATAAGTGAGCTCCAGAAGGTTAGATGTCGTTAAACTTCGTTTAACAAATCCATATTGGCATGGAGAAATTACTGATCTACAGAGCTGTTGCAAATGTAGAGTAATTACGTTTTCGAAAAGTTTTGGGATAGCTGACAACTTAGAGATTCCACTATAGTTGTTAGCGCCCACTTTGCCACCTTTTTTGTGGAGAGGAATGAGGAATGATTCCTTCCAAATAAGGGGAAATTGGGATGTTTTTAAGGATAAGGTAAACAATTTTAGAAGGGGAGTGCACATTGCCTTGGCACAATACCTAAGCACACAGCCTGGTATTCCATCGGGACTTGTCAAATAAACCGGCTTGACACGTTGAAGATCCAAAAGAAACGAGCTTTCGCTTAAGCTAGGACTGAAGATTAGGTTTGATTTGGTCACGTTATAAGAATAGGTCTGGTTTGAATCGTATGACGGAGAATAAGTAGTTTGAAAACTCTGAGCGAAAAGATTGGCGATTGCATGATCATTGTTTGCTGTAGTATTTTCAAATGAGAGCGAGGAAGGATGTCTAATTTGGTAACTTTACTGTTGATCAAATTATAAAACTGTTTTGGGTCCTGCGTGAACTGAACCCTACATCGATTCACTGCGCGTTAAGCACTTTGAACTTAGACTCAGCCGCTAAATAGCGAGAATGGACAGCTTGAGAACCGTTTCGTTTAAATTTAGAATAGAGATTGGACTTAATGTTTCTAAGTCGAGTCAAGTCTTTTCTAAATCAGGGAGGCTTATTTGAGATTGACGGATAGTATAGCATTACTAAATGTGTAGTAAAAAAGAAATTTCTAGCATTGTAAAAAATATTCATGGCACCCACAATGTCAGTGCACATGTAGAGATCGGACCAATCAAAGTCAGATATGAAATTATTCAGCCGTCAAAAATCCGCCTTGCGAAAGAAGTGGACTTTCTTAGCTGGTCGATCAGACTTATTCTCCATAGCAGTTCCAATATCGATAGTCACATCGAAAGTAGGATGGTACTGTTGGCACCTAATGGTACCGTGCTTAAAAATGCATTATGATGCTCCACAATAAAACTGTATGGCAAGAGGCAACGAATTGAAAAATGCTAACTCAATTAGAATTATCAACGGGGATCGGCTGTCTGACCCCTAAAATCGAGCAGAAATAAGAGGTCACAGTGGAAGCGGACAATATCTAAACCGAAGTCTCTATACTATCATCATATTTCTTTCGCCAATCTAAAAAGGCATTCATTTAATATGATTGTTTTTAAAACTTCATTCTTAGATTTTGCCAATTTTTCAGGGAATGTCCAACCGCTCAAAGTACCGGCAAATATGCTGCCATAATAACTGCTTCCGACAGCTATGAGAGGCGGCAGCTGTGGTGGAGAAGCGGTTGGAGGCATGCGCCGCCACTCTGGCAATCACATTCATTTCATTTCGTACAGAAATTTATTTACACACCAACAAAAGTCGAGGCCTGGCCGGGAGATAGGGGAAGAGATTCCCGGAATGCGCTGTGGCAGCCACTTCCGGCGGAAACTAGCTTTTAACCCCATGAACGAGTCTAGGCGTTAATACGGCGCCCAGTCATATCCCTAGTCTGTGCGTAATGAAAAATGCAAATTCCCAACGGCTAAATTCTAGCAAACAAGCAAAGCGACGCGCCGCGTCGAGAGCAACGTGTTTTTTTCGCCCCACACTGAAAGAAGGACTTGATACGTGACCGAAATCCTGCCAGGCCCAAATCCGTATAAATTTTATATTTTGGAGAATAAAAAAACTTCGGCTTTGAAAAATCGTGCCTAATCACTGCTTGAGTCATTGGTCATTTATATATCTATTTTTTTT